>SZWC01008017.1:4803-25233 GCA_023375785.1 Penium margaritaceum
GAAGCTCCAAAACAGGGAGAGTGGTTGGTGCTGCTAGAGTCAGGAGATCAAGCTCCTGAAAACTGGCAAGTGGTGCCAGTGCGGCAGGCCGTGAAGAAGAGTGGTGTGCCAGGGGGAGCGGCTGCGCAGGCTGACGCAGCGGCGAGCTCCGACACAGAGTCGGAGACGTCCGAGGCCTCTGAGACCAGCTCGGAGGCCAGTGGCTCTTCAAAAGAGGAAAATTCAACTCCAGGGCAGCCAACACCACAGGAGCAACAGCATGGCAAACATCCACCAGCAATGCAACGTCGCAGCACACGACAAAGAAAACAAACTCCAAAGTACGACGCTGACACTGGAAGCTGGACTGGACTGAGCTGGTCCTGTTTGGCTCAGGGAGAGCCGCTCACTGTGGCTGAAGCGCTGGCAAGGCCCGATGCGGCCAAGTGGAAGGAGGCGGTGGACAGCGAGCTCGCGTCCATCGAAGAAAATGGCACATGGGTGCTGGTGGACAGACCCGCTAACGCTCACGTGGTGGGCTCAAAGTGGGTGCTCAGGTTGAAGCGGAAGCAAGATGATAGCATCGACAAGTACAAGGCAAGGGTCGTGGCGAAAGGGTTCTCACAGCGCGCAGGTTCTGAGTACGATGAGACCTTCGCACCGGTCGTCACGTTTGCCTCCATCAGGTCCCTGCTTGCTGTCGCTGCCGCCAAAGACCTTGAGATCCACCAGATGGATGTGAAGACAGCCTTCCTTTATGGGAAGCTCGACAAGGAGGTGCTAATGGAGGTACCGGAAGGTGTCAAAGCACCCGAGGGTAAGGTGTGCAAGCTGGTGAAGGCGTTGTACGGACTGAAACAGGCCCCACGGATCTGGTACAAGGAGATGGACAGCTTCATGGCTGAGATCTCCTTCGCACATTGCAAAAATGACCCTAGCGTCTATGTGCGGGAGGACGAACGTGGCTTGCTACTTGTGGCGTTGTACGTGGATGATCTTATCATGTGTTCTTCCTCGCAGGAGGCCCTCACGGACCTCAAGAAAAATCTGGCCAGCAGATTTAAGATGAAGGACATGGGACCTCTCGAGCACTACCTCGGGATTGCTGTTCACCGCAACCGCAAAGCAGGCACCATCGAGCTCAACCAGACCAAGTACATCATGGACATCTTGAAGCGCTACAACATGGAGGACTGGAAGCCCGTCAGCACCCCCATGCCCTCCGACTGCAAGCTCTCCTCCTCCATGTCACCAAGCAACGAGGCAGACCGGCGGGAGATGCAAAACATTCCATACCAGTCCGCCGTTGGAAGCCTCATGTATGCAATGGTGGGAACACGACCTGACATTGCTTTTGCAGTGGGTCAGGTGAGCAGGTTTGTGGCCAACCCTGGGCCAGAACATTGGCAAGTCGTGAAGCGGATTTTTCGCTACCTCAAAAAGACTCGGCACGTCGGACTCCGGTTTGGAGGTCTAGAAGGATCAGACTTGCTGCGGCTGACATGCTACACTGACGCGGACTGGGGAGGAAGGATTGATGACAGGAAGTCCACCTCAAGGTTTGTTTGTCTTCTCAACGGTGGTGCGGTCTCGTGGGCAAGCAGGAAGCAGGATTGCGTCTCGCTTTCTACTGCTGAGGCGGAGTATATTGCACTCTCTGAAGTGTGCAAGGAAACACAGTGGCTTCACAGTTTGCTTGATGAGATAAAGGCACCACAAGAGGAGGCAACGGTCATCCGCATCGACAACCAAAGTGCCATGGCTATGGCAGAGGACGACATGATCTCCTGGCGTACAAAGCACATCGATATTCGGTACCACTACTCACGTGACCTTATCGCCAAGGGTGTCGTGGAACTGGAGCACGTCGCAACCAAGAAAATGCTTGCGGACTTCTTGACAAAGCCGCTAGACAGTGATTTGCATGTTGCAGGTGCTCGAGGAGTCGGCATGGTGGATGCAAGAGATGAGAACTAAAGACCAAAAAAAAAAAAAAAAAACTGACATGCACAAACACAACCTAGAGCTACAGGTTCATGCCGAAGAAAACTACCACAGCAGGTGGCCTACGGTGCAAGGGAGAGATTGTTGTTCTTCTATACCCAATGGCCACTGCTATGGGTTGACGGACAGGTTGGACATGCACTGCTCCCTTGGAGTAAGTCCCCCAAACCTTGTTCGTGGTGCAAGTCCAAGCGAGACACCAGAAGTGTAGCGCAACGGATAGCATGTTGGACTTAGGGACAACAGGTCCTGCGATCGAGCCTTGATGTGCGCAGGAGGTTTTTGACCTTCTAGCACAGGGGAAGTTTCTTAGACATTTCTCCATGCATGAGGAGAGTGCGCCACTTGGCGGTCAGTGGATGCGCCAATTGGCGGACTGGTGAGGTGGTGTGGAGTGACCACCCCAAAAGTGTCACTACCCACACACCTTAGAAGCCAGGCCTAGGACTATATGTACCAGGCTCATTCCTCATTCTAATTACATACAATCTGGCCTTAGATGCTCCTCACAGAGTTGTCCAACTAAGGAACAGTATAAAGAAGACACTGGTTGGTCTAAGCCCCAGGAGTTAGTCTTTGACTAGCACCTCGCGCGAAAGTGACCAAGTGTTAAGTGGACACAGTTGCTAGCAAGTGATTGCCTAGGAACTGCTCAGTGTGGAACCGTGATCCTGAGGGTGATATCTTCTCCTAGCTGAAATGCTAGGAGCGGACGGCAGGTGCTATTGTGTCGGCCCTGTTTTCTAGTCCGTTTGCCTCAGGCCGGTTGACAGGTCTAAGCCCCGAGAGTTAGTTTCTGACTAGCACATCGCGCGAGAGTGACCAAGTGCTAAGTGGACACAATTGCTAGTACGTGATTGCCTAGGAGCTGCTCAGTGTAGAACCGTGATCCTGAGGGTGATATCTTCTCCTAGCTGAAATGCTAGGAGCAGATGGCAGTTCCTATTGTGACGGCCCTGCTTTCTAGTCCGTTTGCCTCAGGCTGGTTGACAAAGGGTTATGGGCCCACACTGACCAATTGTAAGGCACGCTTTGCTCACCTCAAGTACGCTCTCTCTACGTGCGCATGTCAGCTGCATCAGCTCCATCTCCTTCATCAGACCCACGGGCTGAACTTGCACCTAGCACACAGGGACCAAGGACAAGCTCTGCCCTTGGAGGAACGACCCTGGGTGTGCTAGTGTGATCTGTCCTCAGTGTTTACAGGTGAACATCAGCTGGAGTGATAAGCAATGGAATTGCACCTTGAAACTAGCAGCAGACACCAGCTGACATCAGCCTACATCGGCCTCAATGTAGCAGAGACACAGAGAGCAGAACAGGGCAGCAAAAATGACTGGCCCATCAAGAGCACTGGAGGCTGCCGCAGGGCAGTCCTCAAACTCAAAAGTGGCTACCACGGGGCAGACCACAGGAGCAGCTGTGAGTTCTACCGCACTGCCGCAAGGTCTTCAATCTTTAGAAGGAATCCCTTTCCTTGACGGGAACGGCTTCCCACTCTGGAGATGGCAGTTTGAACTGGCAATGAAAGTGTGCGGATTCATCGAGCTTCTGAAGGGAGAGGAGCAAGTTCCTGCAGAGGGCTCAGTGAAGCCCGAGACATGGCCTGAACGTAATCATGTTTTCATGTCACTCCTCAGCAACGCGGTGGCCAGAAAGTATGTTCCCGCCATTGCGAGGTTCACACTGGCTTCAGATGCTTATGCCAAGCTCAAGCGTGTGCACCAATCCACCTCTCTCGTAAACAGATTATTCGTCCTACAACGTTTGATCAGCATGCGGGTGAATGAGGGGCAATCAGTCCCTGATTTCCAACAGAAGTATGATGGACTCCTTGGCGAGGCTCACCAGATTAACTGGGACCTTCACGAAAACATGCAAGCCATGATCCTCCTCATGGCGCTTCAAAAGAGCTGAAGCCCAATGATCATCATCATAGGCGGTTGGAAGGAGGATGACCTGACGTAAACGACAGAGTGCGAGTATGTGCAAAACGAGGCGATGCACCGTAGCGGGAGTGAGGCCAACTTCTCAGCCTTTGCCGCACGCTACAGTGGCCGCGGGAGCAAAGGGTCAGCCTCTGGTCAGAAAGGCGGCATTTGAAGCGGTGGTGGCGGAGGCAACAATGGCGGCAAGGCTCCCAAGCGACAGGGCAACTACCGCAGCTGTGCCAAACCTGGGCACTGGGCAAGAGAGTGCAGGTCGCCAAAGAAGGAAGACGGCGAGAGCAGTGGGAACAAAGGCAGCAAAAAGGGTGGCAAAGAAGCCACCAACATGATGGCGTAAAGCATGCCTCCAACAAAGGGAGTGGCGATGCTCAGGCAAGGAGCCTTTGGGCTTGAGTCCGGCACTGATCACCACTCTAGCAATGACAATGCTGGATTCATCTCCAACGCCCCCACTTATCGCCGTTTCAGATGTGCAAACGGCAGCAAAGGGGGTTGGAGACAAGTTGGTGAGCATCAGTCTCAACTGTGCAGAGAAGGATCTGCGGCTTCAAGATTTAGTCTACATGTCCTCGTTTGCGGCAAACCTCCTGTCCATATCAAAAATCACGGACAATGATATGACGGTGGTTTTTACCCAAAAGAAGGTGGTCATCGTCAAGAACGAGGACATCTTGATGGTCCTCTATGCAAACAAAGATCAAGTAGCACAAGTCCCACAGGTTGATGGGCTCTACGTTCTGCAGATAACCGCAAGAAAGAGCTCGGAAGACGAGGGTCATGCAGGTCCAGCTGTGGTCTTGGCACCAACGCAGGAGAGGACACCAACATAAACTCAAAAGGTATCCTCTACCGCAAAGGATGAAGACACTAATCTTTGGCATAGAGGCTTTGGGCACGTTGGAAACAGCACGCTCCAAGTCATCAAACCATAGTAGCTGGTCCGCGGCATGGAGGAGTGCAACAAGGATGCGGCTGGGTGTGGCAGCCTGTGTGAACCTTGCCTCCAAGACAAGACCAAGAGAAAGCGATTTGAGCACAATGGTCATCGGGTAGATGCAGCCCTTGACCTGATTCACTCCGACGTGTGCGGACCCTTTTGTACGGCATCAAACGGTGGCAGCAAGTACTTTTTGACCTTGATCGATGACCAAAGCCGCAAGGTGTGCATCTACTTCTTCAAAACCAGGAGAGAAGTCAAAGAAAACTTGCAGGGGTTTGTCGCCATGGTGGAATGGCAGAGTGGAAAGAAGGTCAAGGCAACGCAAAGTGACAACGTCGGATAGAATGAAGCATGCAAGGGCTGGTTGCAGCAACACGGGATCAACCACCAGCCAACAACGCCCTACTCTCTGCCAAGCAATGGTATGGCAGAGCGGATGAATCAGACCATCCTTGGCATGGTGCACAGCATGCTCTTTGATGCAAAATTCCCTCCAAGATTCTGGGTAGAAGCTGCAAGAACGGCATGCTATCTTTTCAATCTGACTCCTGCGACTGCTCTGGGCAGGCACGCTAAGAAAAGGGGCAAGCAACAGATGACGCCACAAGAGATTTGGTCAGGGAAGAAGCCGGACGCCTCACACCTAAACGTTTTTTGCTGCACCACATGGAGGAAGATCCAGGCAGGAGAGGGTGGCGGCAAGCTTGATGCAAGAGTGTGAAAGTGCGTGATGTTGAGCTATGAGACTGCTTGCAAGACCTACCGCCTGTGGGACCTAGCAGCAAGAAGACTCATCACCAATCAAGATGTGACCTTTCACGAGAGGAAACCAGGCAAGGAAGAGGTGCTTGATCCCACGCAAGCTCCAAAACAAGGCGAGTGGTTGGTGCTACTGGAGTAAAGAGATCAAGCTCCTCAAAACTTGCAAGTGGTGCCAGTGCGGCCGGTCGTGGAGAAGATATGTGTCACAGGGAGAGCGGCTTTGCAGGCTGACACAGCGGTGAGCTCGGACAAAGAGTCAGAGACGACCGAGGCCTCTGAAACCAGCTCGGAAGCCAGTGGCTCTTCACAAGAGGAAAAATTAACTTCAGGGTAGCCAGCAGCACAGGAGCAACAACATTGTGAAGATCCACCAGCAACGCAACATCGAAGCACACGGTAGAGAAAACAAACTCCAAAGTATGCCGCTGACACCAGAAGTTGGACTAGACTGAGCTGGTCCTATTTGGCTCAGGGAGAGCTGCTCACTCTGGCTGAGGCACTGGCAAGGCCCGATGCATCCAAGTGGAAGGAGGTGGTGGACAGTGAACTCGCTTCCATCGAGGAAAATGGCACATGGGTGCTTGTGGAGAGACCCGCTAACGCTCACATGGTGGGCTCAAAGTGGGTGCTCAGACAGAAGCAGAACCAAGATAATAGAATCAACAAGTACATGGCAAGGGTTGTAGTGAAGGCATTCTCAGAGCGCGCAGGGTCTAAGTACGATGAGACCTTTCCACCCGTTGTCACGTCTGCCTCCATCAAGTCCCTGCTGGCTGTCGCTGCCGCCAAAGACCTTGAGATCCACTAGATGGATGTGAAGGCAGCTTTCCTTTACGGGAAGCTCGGCAAGGATGTGCGAATGGAGGTACCGGAAGGTGTCAAAGCACCCAAGGGTAAGGTGTGCAAGCTGGTGAAGGTGTGTTACGGCCTGAAACAGGCCTCCCAGATCTGGTACAAGGAAATGGACAGCATCATGGCTGAGCTCTCCTTGGCGCACTACAACAATGACCCTGGTGTCTATGTGCTGGAAGATGAGCGTGGTTTGCTACTTGTGGCATTGTATATCGACGACTTGATCATATGATCTTCCTCTCATGAGGCCATTGCCGACCTTAAGAAGCAGCTGGGTAGCAAGTTCAAAATGAAGGACATGGGTCGTCTCCAGTATTACCTTTGGATTGCCGTTCACAGCAACCACAAAACAGGAACCATCGAGCTCAACCAGACCAAGTGAAACATGGAAGTCTTGAAGTGATACAATATGGAGGACTACATACCCGTTAGCACCACCATGCTCTCCAATTACAAGCTCTTCTCCTCCATTTCACCAAGCAACGAGGCAGACCGACAAGAGATACAAAACATTCCGTACCAGTCTGCCATTGGGAGCCTCATGCATGCGATGGCGGGGACGCACCCTGACATCACTTACGCGGTGGGCCAGGTGAGCAGGTTTGTGGTCAACCCTGGGCCAGAACACTAGCAAGCGGTGAAGCGGATTTTTCGCTACCTCAAAAAGACTCGTCACGTGGGACTTTGGTTTGGAGGTCTACAAGGATCAGACTCGCTGCGACTGATGTGCTACCGTGATGCGGACTGGGTAGGGCGGTTTGACGACAAGAAGTCAACCTCAAGCTTTGTCGGCCTTCTCAATGGTGGTGCAGTCTTGTGAGCAAGCAAGAAGCAGGACTGTGACTCACTTTCTACTACAGAGGCGGAGTACATTGTACTCTCCAAATTGTACAAGGAAACAAGTGGCTTTGTAGTTTTCTTGATGAGATCAAGGCACTACAACAGGAAGTAACGGTCATTTGCATCAACAACCCCAATTTGGGTACATCAGAAAATAGGTGATGGAGGCAGGGGGGGTGTCCGGCTTGTCCGCTCCTCCCTCCCGTGCAATGCTCCCTCGCTCGCTCACTGAGCAAGCGAGTGACCGAGTGAGCGAGTGGCAGAGAGGGGGGGGGGGGGGGGGNACTCACTTTCTACTACAGAGGCGGAGTACATCGTACTCTCCAAAGTGTACAAGGAACAAGTGGCTTTGTAGTTTTCTTGATGAGATCAAGGCACTACAAGAGGAAGTAACGGTCATTTGCATCAACAACCCCAAGTTGGGTACATCAAAGAATAGGTGATGGAGGCAGGGGGGATGTCCGGCTTGTCCGCTCCTCCCTCCCGTGCAATGCTCCCTCACTCGCTCGCTGAGCGAGCGAGTGACCAAGTGAGCAAGTGGCAGAGGGGTGGGGGGGGGTGGTCTACCCCTCTCCGCCGTCGTCCCCTCCATCGGTCGGCCGACAGGGCCGACAGGGCCGATGGGCCCCTCCGAGGGGCCCCTCACAGGGGGCTCGACGGAGCCCTCCGAGGGCCCCCTCGAGAGGGGAGGCTCAGCAGGCCAACAACCCCCTGCGAGGGGTCCCCTCTGTGGGGGCTCGATGGGGCCCCTCCAAGGGGAACCCTCGGAGTAGGGCCGAAAGGCCCTCCTTCAGTAGTAGCTACAGTGGCGGGTGCATCTGCTGCAGTTGCTGCTGCTGTTGCTACTGCTTCCGCCGCCACTGCTGCTACTGCTACTTTGTGCAGTAGCTACTGTTGTTGCTGCTTGATGCTGCTGCCGCTGGTGCTGCTACTGCTTCTATTGCTGCTGCTACTGCTTGTTGCTACCGCTGCTGCTACTTGCTGCTACAGCCACTGCTGCTTGCTGCTACTATTGTCGCGTGCTGCTGCCCCCACTCCTGTAATTGCTGGTGCTGCTGTTTTTGGTTGCTATTTTCTCTTGCTGTTGCCGCCGCTCCGGTAGCGACTGTAGCTGCTACTCCTTTGGGTTGCTGCTTCTATCACCGCTACTGCTGCTGCCGTTTCTACTACTACTGCGCGGCACAGCTGCCACTACTGCTGCTGCTGCTGCCGCAAGCTCAGCTCACCGCCCCTCTGGCGTTCACGTGCAGTCACTTCATGCTCCTTCACGTTGCTGCCGGTGTGGCACCACGTGGCGCGTTCTTTTTGAGTTCCGCCCACAGGCGCCACGTACAGTCACTTCACGTCTGCTGCTCACATGTGCCCCAGTGCTCTAATACCAAATTGGAAATTCATTAGGGCATGCGGGCCCATGCAAACACGAACATGAGCTCTGTGGGTGAGTGTAGTGTAAAACAGCAAAATATTGGCTAAGTCTGGAACGCATAATATGAAAGAACAAGGAGAGGTATACAAATGAGTCCCCAGTGGGCTTGTGTAGGGGCGCCGGTAGCTAGCCGCACTTGGCCCCATCACCTCTGTTGAACCCAAACGAGTCAGCGGGGAGAACACACTACATACACCATGATATTAATCAACGATGGTCTCCTCGAGGCACCAGAACAGCTCTCTGAGTGCCCAGGTCTCGACCACAGAGAAAATACGATCAATGCTAGAAAATCTTGGAATCAGCGTCCAAACATCACGCACGGCTTTCCAAATATTGGAAGCACTACTACAACCACCGGGTCTTCTCGTCGCAACGGTATAGTCCACTGGGTGCCCGGGTCTCAACCCACGGAGAAAACTCTCCTAGCTCCCGACAAACCAATAGGTCTGCCGGAACGCATCGACCGCGTCTCACTGACAGTGTCGTAGCTGGTGGAGAAGTTTCGGGACACTCCAGAGGCCCGTTGTGTCGTCTCACTCTCGTCTACCCTATACCACCAACGTAGGGTATATGGGTAATCCATCTGTGTTGGTTGTGACGGGTGGATGCCACACAAACCAACAGTAGTGGTAGGAACCCTGCTGGCTCATGCGGTGGCACCGAATGTGACAACACCACTGGCAGCCGCGTCGAGGATGGCCTCAGGTAGTTGGACAAATTTGCCGTGAGATGGGAGATTGGGCACAAGGCCTGGAGCTTCATGAACAGCCGAGTCTTCACTGGTGTCAGCAGCCAAGGCACCAGCACTGACAGTAGATTCTGGGAGAGGGTGTGATTGGCAGATTGCACACCTGGTGGCGGCAATGGGGTAGAGGGGAAGTTGTCAGCAGAGTAGACTCCAAAGCGGCATGTCAAGGTCTTCCGTCTGGAAGTGTTGACTCTCGCATCGCCTCTCCTACAATAGTGATTCGACAGGGTGAGGCTGACTCGCCGTTGGTATGCCCATCACGAGGTGAGGAATCCAGTGTTGCCAACGGAAAGGTCATGGGCTGGCCGCAGCAGATTCTGAAAGAGGCTGCATCTTGAGGTGAACGCATAAGAGGCGGCACCTCAAGCAGTTACAGCCAAGAGGGGCCCAGTGCCGTCACAAAGGGAGATCCTGGGTATCTTAGATGAGGAGTAGGGCATTACGAGGTGGCTGTTGTGAGCAGCTGTTGTTAGAACGGCAAAGACTCCTCAACTTTGTAGAGCAGAGGTATCAGCAACATCGCAGTTGGAAGAGGGTAGCTGCTTGTACGGTGTTGTCAGTGTTGAAAGCCTGGTCCAAGCAAGACAGCCGCATCTTTGGTCATAACACTGGTGCTCGCTCTGGCGTCAGCAACGGAGATGTGGCTAGTGTCACGGAAAGTAAAGCAGAGGTGGCAGTGGCGATTGGACGATGTTCAGTGCCACACATTGGGAGTGTGAGTGTGGGCAAGACACCTGCAGCTTCAGCCAGGAGGAGGTTGCAGCCTGAGAAAGGCTGGTGATGGTCATTGGAAGGACAGAGGGTTTTTGGTGCAAGTATTGTTTCTCCACTGTTTGCTCAGGTGTCACGAGCACATATGGTGCACCAATAACGGGCTCCGTGGTCTGTGACAGGTCGAACGATAGTATACGGCGAGGAGTTTCCTTACTTCTCAAACACCAATCAAAAGTCTTGGATGCACTAGCTGTGTGCATGGAGAACACAAGACAAGATGGAAAGATCCCCATATTCGGCACACGTCGTGGATGTTAAGGCCAAGGCCTTAACAACCACGACGTGTGCCGACTTGTACTTGAAAAAAACCACAAAGGAGAATGTTAGGAGGGGAGGGCGAGCGTGTAAGGTCCGGTAGGTGCATACCTCGCTTGTGCATCACACAAAACAAGGCCACACCGCTGCCCGGGGGTCAAGCCACACCTCTTGGTATGTAAATGGAGGGCGGCTACTCACCAGTGCACGGCTAACGGCAGCCATGGCGGCCCCCTATGGATCAGCACCCGTGCAACTGAAGCAGTTCTCCCAAAGAACCCTCACAAAATACGAGGCAGGCCAAAGCATCCTAAAGTGTCCGAGGTCACACCCCGACATCCAAGAACCAAAATCAAGAGGTTGGACCACGCATCATCACTTTATTCCATTTAGGATTCTGAAAGGCTCAAGTAGTTACGTAAAGAGGATGGAACCCACCACAGGCTCTTGTCTTGAGTGCGAGAACTTCAGGCGAAGCCATTGTCACTCAATCCCTTGTACATGTGTGCGAGTGCATGTGGTGTATGACAAGATGGCATTCTAGGTGTGTGACGCCATGAACAAGACAATACATTAACACACTACAGGCGCACAAAGCACATTGACATCCACTACCACCATATAACCACTAAACTCAGTATGGATTTCTTTGTCTTTTCCTGGGCTGGGGGAGGTCATCTATTTTGAGAGCTACCTAAGCAACACTACTAGCACCAAGGTTCATGGTGAGATAAAACAGCAGATGTTGAAAAATGTTGATTTCCCAAGAAGCAACCACAAAACTGGCCTCTTCGAGAATGTGGTGGGTTTGAAGCTGAGGAACATCGGAGTACGGTGTTGCCATGTTCCAGTCTAGGTTTGTTTCTACATCACTGCCAGGGGCACATGAACCCCGACTTCCTTGTTTTGTACATGCTTTTTGAAACGATCCCTTAAAAATGAAAAGGAAAAGCTTTCAGCTTGCCCTTGTGGACAACACTGCACGTGGAGTACCACCAAGTGAGTGGTGCCGAGTACAAAGTGCCGTGAGACTCTCACAATAGCAATGTAAGACCATCCTTGAACTAGCATGAGTCTCGGCATAAGAAAGGCAATTGCTGCACCCAATTTGGCTACAAAATCAGGGCAATGAATTCAGCACAAATGGTGCAAACAAACATGGGGAATGCATATACAAGGGACTAGCACACGCCCGTGGGATCAAATCAACTTTGTCCCATCCAGATGAATTATGAGGGTGTTGTGATTTGTGACGTTCCTGTCAACCTGTACAATTTACTGTGACCACTCAGTCGTGTCCATACTCGTGCAGATCCCTGATGCGGACCCTGGAGGCACCGGTGCATCATCTGGTGGCAGACTACCATCCTAGGGCTGACTGATGACCGTTCCAGAGCTCTTGAAACTACACGGGATCTCCTGCAGTTTTTCTCCAGCACACAGGAGTTTATCGGTGGACTGGCCGTTGGCCCGATTTGCATGTTTTTGTATTGTGGATCCTTCGCTTGATGCCGGATGCATGCATGTGACCAGTTGTAGTGTCCGGCTTTTGATTCTGCACGTCTAGGTTTAGACGGCGTAGCGTTCTGATATGTCTGCGCAGAGTTACGGCCAAAACAGTGGTTTTGGGCCGGTTTTAGGACAGATATTGCACTACCGCGCGCGACACCCGCCATGCGCCGCAGCAGGTACTTATGCCATGGACCTGTCATTTTTCATCTCTCTCTACAAATTCTATTGAAGCATTTTGACACTTTGCCTTGTGTCTCCTAGCCAGACCCTTGCTGGTGTGTGCACGACTTGTGACTGTCGTCACCGTCTGACCAGGCACTGACGCCTAGTTAGCGGCTGTGTCGCTAGTAAGCTTCCACGCATCTTCTCATGGTATCAGAGCGGTGAGACAGTTCTCCCCAAGCTGCGCAGCAGAGATGCAGCGGAGCAGTAGCAGTGAGAGCCACAGCTGCAGCAGATCCACGAGGACCCGTCGACGACAGCAGACCGCCGTCGACGTCGCCCACCATCACCACGTGAGACTACAGTCCCAAGCAGCATTCGGCAGCAGCAGCAGCAGTGCAGCACAGTAGCAGCACAGCAGCATCGGCAGTAGCTGTGGCAAGAGCAGCACGTGGTGGTAGCACCACTGCAGTAGCGTGCAGCAGCAGCAACACAGTAGTAGCGCAGCAGCAGTGGCAACAGCAACAGCAATGGTGGTAGCAGCACAGTAGCAGCATAGCAGCAGCGGCAGTAGCAGCAGCAGCAGCAGCGCAGGAGCAGCAGCAGCAGCGTAGCAGAAGCAGTGATAGCAGTAGTAGTAGCAGCAATAGCAACAGCAGCAGCAGTAGTGCGCGGCGGCTGCAGCAGAGTGCAGCAGCCACAGCGCGCAGCAGAAGCAGCAACACGCGGCTGCTGCCACAGCCGCACGTGCAGCGGCCAGGCGGCCGCTCCGCACGCAACCACACGGGTGCTGCTGCAGCTGACGACGCAGTCGCAGCAGCAGCCGAGCAGAAGCTGCTGCGCAGCTTCAACGTAGCTCCCGCGCGGCTGTTGCGGAGCGGCTGCCAGCTCGCGTAGCAACTGCGAGACTCGACACAAAAACAGAAGAAAACAAAAGAAGGCGAGCTGACATCAGCATTTTTACTTGCTGACGTCATCAGGTCTTGCTGACATCAGCAAATTCCTGCTGACATCGGCACTTACCTTAGTGAAATTTTTGGTCAGAGGGTCAAACGTTGCGAGCGTTTCAGCTCCTCGAGAAACGCTCACGTTTCTGCAATTTGACCACGTTGACGTCTCGGCCCATAATGAGCGGCACTATGGCTCCGTCCGACGAGAAGGGAAAGAGGGTACTATATCCCTCTTCTTCCTCCTCAAGGGTCATGAGCCCACGTTCGCAGGCCATTGAGGACCTGCGGAGCCAGCAGGACGAGATGCGTCACCTGCAGGGGGAGCAGACTGACGCCATCCGTACACTTACCAAGCTTCTTTGAGGACATTCCACGACTCCACGACAGACTTCTGAGGGAGCGGCCGGGGTGGCACCCTCTACGCAACAGTCAGCTCCAGCACCGGAGACAGGTGCTGGAGCCGACCCGCCACCTCTTGATCCTTGGGACGAGGATCCAGACGTGCCAGGCATGGAGGGCGACTCCCCCGTGCGCGAGATTTGTGTGCTCCAGGAGCGTATCCGCCAGCTTCACACAAGCTCTCGGCCCCACACACATTCTGCTTTCTGGAGTCTTGATCGTCACCTGATCTCCACCCCAACGCCTTCCCTCTTCCCGGCGTCTTTCCCTTCCCTCATCCTTCTCAGCCTGTGGTTGCTCTCCTTACGGAGCAGCAACCCAAGGACTTCAAGACGCCGCCCCCACGGTATGTCAACGAGGACATCTTTGACTTCTGGGAGATCCTCTTTCAGGTCTATGCCACTTCAGAGGGCGTGTGGCCCTACTACCACAGTCCGTATCAGACTATGGACCGAGCTCATGTGCTTACAACGACTAGGGCGATGCGCGGACTTCTCTACGCCATGCCGGGCGAGACCGTTGTCGACTTCCGCTCCTTCCTTGGCGAGGCGGGCACAGGCACCGGCACAGATCCACGCGGGGGCTGGGACCTAGCATTGTCTCTGCTTGGTGCACAGACGCACACCACCCGCGCCGCGCACATCCGTGCCTTTCACTCCCTTTGCCAGGGGCCTGCTGAGCGTGTAGCCGACTACTGGCAACGCGCCATGCGCATTTACACGTGCCTTGGGACCTCAGGAGGTACACAACTGTGGGCGCTTTGCACGATCATGCTGTGGGTTTGCCTTGAGCACACAGATGTCTTCACGCGGTACAACGATGCCGTGCTCGGGCCTTTTTTGGCCTCATTACAGCTTCTTCCCTGGGTGCACCAGCTCTTCCTCCAGGTTACTTCCGCCCGTGAGGCAGCCGTGACTCATCACGAGACCTCCATTGTTGCAGCAATCGTTGCATCACCACCGACGCCCCTCCTATAGACTCCTTCTCCATCCTCTGTCTCGTCCTCCTCCTCCCCTTCTGCCCCGATTACACCGACTTAGACACAGGGTGTTGCGGCAGTGGCACGGGGGAAGAAGGGACGACGGCGGCGTGGCTCGGGCCAACAACAGCCGCAGCAGCAGCCGTCATCAGGTAGTAGCAGTGGACACTTTGTTCACTACTACAACTGTGGAGGTGCCCATCGCTACACCAAGTGCCAGCAACCGCTCGACTGGGCGTGGATTACTCGCGGGCTCCAAGCTGTGCACGCACTATGGCTTACGTCAAGCAGCACATCCTCCAGGCACGCGACGACCACGACCGCAGCACTTCCCCCTTCACCACCGACGACCAGAGGCGATCCAGACCCATGTGACCGCACCATCGCCGAGCTCTGACACCTTCTAGCGCTTCGCTTTCAGGGAGGTGCGAGTGTGTTGTCACAGCCAGGTGGTTCATAGACGGTCAGTTCGTTTGTTCTTGTGGCTCGAGATGACTCGTGTGGGGGGGCACAGTCGGCATGTGATGACGATGGGCCTGACTGTACGGACTGGATTCATAAGTCTCACCTTTGTGCCCTTTGTCGTTCCTCCCCACCTGCTGCCCAGCGTCTGTCCGAGGCCAAGTGTTCCATTGCCCGTTGTACACTGACGTCCTCTAGTCGTGATCCCGGTGGCACTTGGATCATCGACTCTGGTGCCACTCATCACATGACCTGTCCTCGCATTGATTTTGTTGTTCTCAAACCTGTTACATCTGTTCGTTCTGTCCGCACAGGCTCCGGTCCGTCGTTGCCAGTCCAGGGTGTTGGGGTCGTCCATTTTGATGGTCCGTCTGTCCCCTTTCAGAGGTGCTATTTTTGCCTGACCTTGAGCTCAGCTTGCTTTCTGTACGTGCTTGAACACGGCTGGGACTTTCTGTGGAGCACACTGCAGAGTCCGCGACTGTGAGTGCTCTTGACACTCGTAGCGTTGTCCTTCGTGCCTCTGTTGTGGATGACCTGTATCGTGTCTCTCGGACTTGTGCTCCTTGCTCCCCTTCCACTTCCGCTCATGTTCTTGTCACTGGTGTTCTGTCTCCTGAGCACCAGCAATTGTTTCATCACCGCCTATGTCATTTAGGCTTCAACGCTGTGTCGAAGCTCATTCAAACACAGCCCGCCCTCGGTCTTGACGCGGCTTCTTTTGAGAAGCCGCACAAGACCGATTGCCTCTTTTGTGCTCAGGGTAAGATGCATCGTTACACCTATCCTGACTCCCGTTCACACACACTTCGCCCTCTCGAGTTAGTTCATTCGGATCTTCTTGGTCCCCTACCTGTCGAGTCTCTGTCCGATCGGGGTTGATACGTCTTGACCCTGACTGATGACTTCACCCGGATGCAGCGGGTCTACAGCCTGCGCCAAAAGAGTGACGCCGCTCTCGCAGTTCGTCTTTGGCTAGCAATGGCTGAGCGTCATTCTCGTCACACGCTGCACACCTTCTGCTCGGATCGCGGCGGTGAGTTCCTTGGCGAGATGGACAGTTTCTTCGCCGAGCACGGGATTTTCACCAGGTCTCCGCTCGTGCTACTCCTCAGCAGAGTGGTGTTTTTGAGCGCTGGAACCGCACCATGGAGGATGCGGTTCGCGCCATGTGGGCTGAGTGCGGTCTTTCGGAGCCCTTCGCCTTTGAAGGCTTTGCCTACATGACTTGGGTCTAAAACCGCCTCTCGCACGGTCCTCTTCCTGACCACGTCACACCGTACGAGCTCTTGTTCGGCCACCGTGCTCACTTGCGCCTTCCTCGCGTCTGGGGATCCTTGACTTCTGTGTGGTACACTGAGGACCAGCAGGGGTCCAAGGTGTCAACGCGGGGTCGCTTGTGCGCCTTCATCGGTATTTCCCCACAGTCAAAGGCATGGCGTTTTTGGGACCCTACTCATCGTCATATTGTTGAGTCCTGCAACGCGTCCCTCACCTACCGTGGTCTGACCTCGATCACGTCGCTATCCGTCACACATGTTCCCACGTGTGAGGTTTCTCGACGGATGGGGGAGTTCGCGCCTGCGAGCACCGATCGCGAGGCTGATGTATCCGTTTGAGCTCCCTCCACTTCTCCGGCGCTTGATGACCCAGCGATCATCGCTGTCGATCCAGAGATCTCTCCAGCACTGCCGGCTTCTACCCCTGCCCCTTCACGTCCCAGAGGTACCCATGATCTTGTACCTGTGCGTACTCTTGAGACCGTACCTGTGTGCGCCGGCATCCCTGCCTCTGTGCGTGGACCTGCCTCACCTGCTCCTACTGTCACACCGAGCTCAGTGTCTCCCACACCCACATCTCCTCGCACGACATCACCAGCTCCCTTGCCTTAGCCCTCCCCACCTGTGATTGTGCTCGTTCCTGAGCCTGAGGTGCGCCCCTTGAGCCCGGATGACTCCCGTGAGCCTGGCAGTCGCCTTCGACCATTGGACTCCGGAGCTCAGCGAGTGTCTGGTCCCGCACCCAGGCGCTCTACTTACAGCATCATGAGTGGTGATCCTGGCACAAAGGCCCTAGGCCTCAATGTCCGCACTGAGCACGCAGAGGTACATCCAGCGTGCCCCGTAATGCACAACCTTGTCACTCACGAGTTTCATTTTGCTTGTGATGCAACAGCCAACCTTGTGGTCGTCAGACCTAGCACTGAGGCGTGCGCTCTTGCCATGCAGAGCTCTCCCTCTATGGTGCCTGACCCGGGCACACTGAGGGAAGCTCTCTTGTCACAGGATGCTGACGCTTGGCGTGTTACTTGCGAGGATGAGCTCCGTGCCATCCGAGAGCACAAAGTTTACCAGCTAGTCGATCTTGCACCTAGGAGGAAGGCTATTCAGGTCAAGTGGGTCTTTCGCAAGAAGGTGAGGCCGGATGGCTCACTGGAACGCCACAAGGCTCGCTTGTTCGTCAAGGGGTACTCTCAGATTGAGGGCATCCATTACACGGACACCTGTGCCTCTGTTGGCCGCATGACCTCAGCTCGAGCTCTGTTCGGTGTAGTGGCTCAGCATGACTAGGAACTGCACCAGATGGATGTGAACAATGCGTTCCTCCATGGCTCTCTGGATGAGGAGATTTACGTGGCTCAGCCACCCCGCTTTCAGGACGGTGACAAGGTCTAGCGCTTGCGCAAGTCCTTGTAGGGCCTCAAGAAGTCTCCTCGGTGTTGGAAGCAGGAGATCATAGGCACCCTGACTCGTGCAGGATATGTGCAGAGCGAGGCACATCCCTCTCTCTTCATCCGACAGACGCCTGAGCGATTCACCGCCATCCTGGTCTATGTCGACGACCTTCTGATTGTGTCTCCTTCATTGGAGGCCGTGAAGGAGGCCAAGGGTGTCCTCCAGACGGCCTATAGGATGAAGGACCTTGGTCCTGCAGCGGCCTTGTTTCTTGGCATGGAGATCGTGCGAGACCGTAGACGTCGTACTCTACTACTACTTCAGGCCCGATACGCACGTGTTGTGGGGGAGCGCTTCAGCGACCTTCTCGGCGCAGTGCCCACGGCTTCCACACCTCTTAAACCTGACAGGTAGGATGCCCTCAAGGTTGACGATCCCATAGAAGTGGGGGAGACAATGGATGTAACCCTGTACCTCCGTCTCATCGGATCTCTGATGTACCTATCCACTACCACATGTTCTGACATCGCATTTGCCGTCAACCTCCTTGCCCAGTTTTCGCAGGCTCTACGTGCTAGAGCCCTTCACGCGGCTGTGCGAGTGGTGCGGTATGTGGTCTCCATACTGTACCTCAGACTCTGCTTTCACCGGCAGTGTTCGGTGGTCCTTGACGACTACACCGACAGCGGCTGGGCCTCGAGCCCAGATGGACGTAGTCGCACCGGTTATTTGTTCCTGCTCGGTGGGACCGCTGTGTCTTGGCGGAGTGAGAAGCAGGGCAGCATCGCACGTAGCTCATCGGATGTAGAGTACGTTGCTGTGGGTGTAGGGGCTGCTGAGGCGGTATGGCTGCAGCTCCTGTTCCATGAGCTTGGCCAGTCAGTACCCGCCATCGTGCTTCGCTGCGACAACCAGAGTGCTCTTGCCATGACGGAGAACTCTGGAGTCTTTCATGCTCGCACGAAGGACATTGCGATTGAGCACCACTTCGTGCATGATCTAGTGGAGCGACACGTGATCTCCGTCATTTGGGTTGGCACTGAAATGCAGCGTGCCGACTTCTTGACGAAGGCACTAGCACGTATAATTTTCAGAATTTTCCTGGTGGCCATTCGTTCTGTTGGACTTCGCCCCTTGCCTGAGAGTGGTAGAGTGTGGGGTGTGTCCGTGTCCGTGTCCCATTTGTCGTTGCCTTTGTTTTGTACTCGTCTCAGTGCTACACGTGTATGGACATGCGTACCATCGGATCATGGGGGAGTGTTGTGATTTGTGACGTTCCTGTCGACCTGTACAGTTTACCGTGACCACTCAGCCGTGTCCATACTCGTGCAGATCCCTGATGTGGACCCTGGAGGCACCGGTGCATCATCTGGTGGCGGACTACCATCCTGGACCTGACTGGCGACCGTTCCAGAGCTCTTGACGCTACCCGAAACCTCCTGCAGCTTTTCTGCAGCACACAGGAGTTTATCGGTGGACTGGTCGTGGGCCCGATTTGCATGTTTTTGTATTGCGTGTCCACCGCTTGATTCCCGATGCATGCATGTGACCAATCGTAGCGTCCGGATTTTGATTCTGCACGTCTAGATTCAGACGGCGTAGCGTTCTGATATGTCTGCGCAGAGTTACGGCCAAAACAGTGGTTTTGGGCGGATTTTAGGACAGATATTGCACTGCCGCGTGCGACACCCACCGTGCGCCGCGGCAGGCACTTATGCCATGGACCTGTCATTTGTCATCTCTCTCTGCAAATGCTATTGAAGCATTCCGACACTTTGCCTTGTGTCTCCTAGCCAGACCCTTGCCGGTGTGTGCACGACTTGTGATTGTCAACAGCGTCTGACCAGGCACTGACGCCTAGTCAGCGGCTGTGTCGCTAGGAAGCTTCCACGCATCTTCTGAGAGGGAGCCCATGTGTTAGAGTGCGGTAAAGCAATAAGAGCCTTCCCGCACTAGACACAAAAACTTGGGTCACTACTCACTTTAGCGTCCGCATGGGCATGCAATCTATTGCATGCCCATGCGGACGCTAAAGCAAGTGAAGGGAAAAGGTGATCATGTCCAACGTGACGTCAGGGAAGGTTCAGATTAATAGACAAATAGCTTGGATACCCATGAAACGCAAAGTGACACTCTCGTCTGCCGAGCACCGGAAGAGAAAAACCTCAAAAGTCTACCCGAAAACGATGCTTGCTCGCGGCATGCGTCGACGGCCGAGCCCAAAAAAAAAGTACATGGGGAAATCACCCCCATACGAGAATCACAAGGGAGCAATGACCCCATTGTTTCTTTTAGGGTTTCATGTTTGGCACAGGCAGAGCCCGTGCCAAACATACAAAATCCTGAATTGAATCCGGGGGTTTGTGTGTCACACTGGGTACACATGACTTTCGTCCCTACAGCAAGTGAAGAGCAAAGGTGATCATGTCCAAGGTGACGTCAGGGGAGGTTCAGATTATGCAGAAATTGCTTTCAGGCAACAGTTCGCCCTGGGGAAATGTTCTAGTTACACTTTGGTTGCCTTTGCCTCAAAGATGATCTTCTTTAAGAGTTCCAAAGGGAGAGAAGGGAAGAAGGGCAGAGGAAGCTTGTGAGAAAGGGAGGAAGGGCATGAGGTACAGAGAGAGGACAGGCATAGAGGGAGGACAGGGAGGGTTGGGGTGGAGAGAAAGAGGTGGATAGATATACGGGGATGGAGGGAGAGGAAAAAGATATAAACAGGGGAGGAAGGGACGAAGGGAAAGGGAGGGAGGGAGGTA
>SZWC01008017.1:72277-92569 GCA_023375785.1 Penium margaritaceum
AGAGAGAGAGAGAGAGAGAGAGAGAGAGAGAGAGGGAGAGAGAGAGAGAGAGAGAGAGAGAGAGAGAGAGAGAGAGAGAGGCCTTTTCCATGAAAAGAAATGTGATCAAACCATTTAACACGTGTATTCTGAGAAAACTAGTGTATCACAATGGGTAAACTCCACAATTCAGTTTTGAGTAAGAGAAAAGCGAAAAAAAACTGTCAACCAACGCCAATCAGAGGGCTGGTTCACCTTCAAGGGATTACAAGGAAAGAAAAATACGGTCATCTGAAAGTTTAACATCCATCAATTTTACTCCGCACAATGCTTCACAAAAATGGTTTTGAGTCACACCAATCCCCTTGCTTCCCTGAAAGACAAACGTGGTTGGAGGGAGTGTTTCTTAGGGGACCGTGAAATTATGAAAAATTTGCTAGCTGAAAGAAAGACCAAGTGAATAAGATCAAAGTGAATAGACATGATGAGTGTGCAGTTCCGGAACCCTCACAATGCACTGCAATCGACCGTTCTTCATGACATTTTTGTGTTTGTTAGATGCAACATTTGGAAATAGACGCGGGAGAACATTAGATGGGCTACCCTGTACATGAGGGATCTCACTCAACATCATTTAGTTGTGAACTGGATGTGGTTGCTATGGGCAGCGTCCCCTCAGCACCTTTTGCAGTAGCCCCAGATATGGTGGAAGCCATTCCACAAAAATGTTTGGCCATAGTGAAAAGCTTTGGGAACCTGTGTGAGAATTTCAACTAGACATGGAAAGAACACCATCTCTTCTCATACTCGTGTTTCCAAACAGGATAAGAAAAATGCAAACGGGTGGACAGAGCCCCGGTCAAGCATATGAGTTCTTGAACAATGCAATAATCCATCTGATCACAACTTTTCAACTGCTTTTCTCTCTTTAAAGTTGGATGATCATCACTCTGCGTCAGATAGAGTTTTTGTACTAGTTCTTGAAATAACAGTTGTCAAAAAACTCCAAACATTTTTTGAGATTTGTTTCTTCTCAAAGTAAACCTTACCTCCAGAAAACGTGGATGAAGCTAGGCGCTGATGAGTCTCACACTTCTATCTCTTGTCAAATGAACTGATGAAAATTCAATACTGTATTCCCTTTTAATTTCCATATAGATGAATCACCTCCCCCACAATCCCCTCTCCCTGCTCTTGCCGCTGCTATCAATGCTCCTAACAATGCTGTGATGTTAAGAGTAGTTAAGCCTGTGACTGAGATTGGATGTGAGTAACTGAAACTGGGGTGCAGTTCTTACGTGGCCTGACTGGTCTTCTGTGTTCATGGTCTCTTTTGTGCGAGTTCTGAGTCTAAGCTTGAGCTTTCTCGTCGCCTCACGCTGTGCAACACGTTGTCTTTGTGGATGTCTACCAAAAAACTACGACTCCGCTGCAACAATCGTCATGCTGCAATACATTGACATGTGGTTGAAAAGGCAGTTCTCTTTCACAAAATGCAAACCATGTGCACTAGTTATGAAGAAAACCTCGGGTCCTACATTTCTTGAATGAAACCCATGGTCTAATCGTGGGCCCTGGGGGCTTCCGAGAAACCACGGCGGTGACAATGGATGCTTTACATCTGCTACAACATGCACGGTTTTGTGCAAAGCCGTAGGGTCCATGTTTGGATCTTGTGAGGCAGGGAGTCTTGTTTTTTCAAGCGAATTGACCTCCCCCCCCCTCCCACGTTCATTGCAAATCTGTATTTAGAATTACACACTAGTGTACATTTAGCCCGCATCACCCCATACACTACCCCTATACACTCACCATATAGACCCCCCCGGCCCCCCACATTCACTTGCACATGTGAATCACAACATTATCCACTAGTGTACATTTAGCACCTATCTCCACATAATCTCTTTCAATGCGCCGGATAGCAACGGTCTAGAAAACGGGTCCCGACATGGGAGGCCGCCAATCGCTCTTGGTATTGCAACCAAGATAACATATGACCCTCGAACGAGGGATCCACACTTTAGGTTTGTTTGGTTTGCAACCTTACGAAGTCCGCATGTTGGTCTTTAGTGTCTACCTTTGGTTGGACACTCTTTGAGGAGTCTCAAAGGCAAGAACTATAAATGGATGCATGGAAGGTACATGCTTTTATACTTGCAGAGCTTTGCTAAAGCTTCTGCTTGTAGTGGCTCCTCTTGAACCAACCTGAACCTACAGTCCTACTTGGCGCGTCCTTAGACCGCCAAGTGTCATCCTCAAGGCAGGCTCTAGTAAGCTTCCTACAAGCTTCCTGTCCCAGTTTTGGCCACAAAGAGAATTGCGGCCGTCGTGGGGTTTGAACCCGCAACCTCTCGTTTGAGACTCCGGCTCCTATTCAACCAAGCCAAAAAGGTATGGTTCCTATTATGAGCCACAGGGGACATACCCATTATGGGCAGTGCATTCCTGACCCATCTCAAAACACACCAAGGGGACATACTCCATAGAGTAGTGCATGCCTTGTCTGTATGCGGAGCTAGCCAGCTAGGCAGTGGACAAGGTGCATACTATTTCAACAAATCTCTCCCTTGCACCTCGGTCCATCTGTCACTTACATCAATGCATTGGGGCTCACCCTTCCTCTGCCGCACTCCTCATGCCGAATCCACGAATGCCTACATAGTGGAAGTCGCTCTCCAGCGACTTGGTCATGCAGTCAGCAAGCATGCTCTTTGTTGCGCAGTGCTGAAAAGTCCACCACGTTCTTCATGAACAGGTCACGTGAGTAGTGGTAACGTATGTTGATGTGCTTTGTTTGCCGGGAGATGATATCGTCTTCAGCCATCGAGATGGCGCTCATGTTGTCCACGTGTACGACCGTGGCATCCTTCTGTGGCACTGTCATTTTGCCAAGAAGGTTGCGCAGCCATTGAGTCTCCTTGCACACCTCAGACAGAGCAACGTACTGTGCCTCAGCCGTGGACACGGAAACACAATCCTGCTTCCTGCTGGCCCATGAGATGGCAGCGCCATTCAAGATGCACACGAATCCAAAGGTAGATTTCCTGTCGTCAAGATTTCCTCCCTAGTCAGCATCGGTGTAGCACTTCAGACGAAGGGGGTACGTTCCTTCCTGGCCTCCAAGGAGGAGGCCCATGTGACGTGTCTTCTGCAGGTAGCGCAAGATGCGCTTGACTGCCTGCCAATGTTGTGGCCCAGGGTCGGCAACGAATCGGCTCACTTGTCCCATGGCATAGGAGATGTCCAGACGAGTCCCTACCATGGCGTACATGATGCTACCCATGGCGGACTGGTAGGGGATGTCTTGCATCTCCCTTTGTTCTACTTTGTTGCTTGGTAAAATGGAGGCTTTCAGATTTGTGTCGGTCGTCATCGAGGTGCTAAGAGGTTTGCAGTTTTCCATGTGGTAGCGCTTCAGTACCTCACCGATGTACTTGGTTTGGTTGAGTTTGGTTATGCATGCTACTCGGTTGCGGTGGATGGAAATCCCGAGGTAGTACTCGAGAGGACCCATGTCCTTCATCTTGAAACGTTTGCTGAGGTCAGACTTCAGCTCATCCAGCAGCTCGACCGAAGACGAGCAGATGATTAGGTCATCCACGTACAGCGGAACCATTATCAGCCCTCTCCCATCATCGTGCACGTACATGCTCGGGTCATTCTGGAAATGCGCAAAGGAGAGGCCGGTCATGAAACAGTCCATCTCTTTGTACCACATCCTTGGGGCCTGTTTCAGCCCGTAGAGCGCTTTCACCAACTTGCACATCTTGCCCTTGGGAGCTTTGACTCCTTCGGGCACCTCGATCAGTAGTTCCTTGTCAAGCTTCCCATAAAGGAAAGCTGTCTTGACGTCCATCTGGTGTATCTCCAAGTTCTTTGCGGCTGCAATGCCAAGAAGAGAGCGGATAGAGGCAAAGGTCACGACGGGCGCGAATGTCTCATCGTACCCGGAGCCCAGGCGTTGAGAGAACCCCTTAGCAACTACCCTTGCCTTGAACTTGTCGATGGTGCCGTCTTGCTTCTTCTTCACTCGGAGAACCCACTTGGATCCCACCAAGTGGGCCTTGTTGGGTCTATCCACCAGCACCCACGTGCCGCTCTCGGCAATGGACTCGAGCTCGCTATCCACTGCCTCCTTCCATTTGGCCGCATCTGGGCCATTCATCGCCACTGTGGATGGCTCTCCCTGAGCCATGCACAACCAGCTAAGGCCGGTCCAATCATTTTCATACCGCAAAGGTGCTCTCTTTGGTTGTAAACTGCGCCGGGGTAGTGGTGCGGCTTCTTGCTTTGGTGCTGGTGCTTCCACAGGTGGTGGTCTGTCGTTGTCGTTGTCCTCGTCATCAGAAGAGTCGTCAGACTCCAAGTCAGACTCGGAAGCCCCGGATGCCTCGTTATCCGCATCCATGTCAAATGCTGCGTCATCCTCTACAACTCCTCTCCCATTCCCACCGAGCCAATAGACGGGTGCTTGGTCTCCACACTCAAGCAACACTATCCACTCTCCCGCTTTGGGAGCGAGGGTCGGGTCCAGCAGCTCTCCCTTTCCAAGGGTGCGTTCGTCAAACACAACGTTGCGGCTCCTCACAAGCTTGCCTGCTGCCTCGTCCCAAAGCCGATAGACTTTGTGTGATGTGTCGTACCCAACAATGATGCACTTCTCGGAACGTGCATCAAGCTTGCCTCCACCTTCTCTCGACTGGATCTTCAGCCATGTAGTTGACCCAAACACATTCAGATGAGATGCGTTGGTTTTCTTTCCCAACCATGCTTCTTGTGGGGTCTTCAGCTGCTTGTCTTGCTCCTTTCCACGCTTCCGCAAGGCGGTTGCTGGTGTGAGATTCAAGAGGTAGCAGGTTGTTGTTGCTCCTTCTGCTCAAAAGCGAGGTGGGAGCTTGGCGTCGAAGAGCATGCTTCGCACCATGCCGAGTAGGGTGTGGTTCATCCTCTTGGCAACGCCGTTGCTTTGGGGGTTGTAAGGGGTGGTTTGCTCATGGCGGATGCCATGATGCTTGAGCCAAGGCTTGCATGCCTCGTACTCACCCCCGTTGTCACTTCGGAGCGTCTTCACCATCTTGGACGTTTGCCACTCCACCATGGCGACGAACTCGAGGAGCTTCTCCTTGACCTCTCCCTTTGTTTTGAGGAAGTAGATCCACAACTTGCGGCTGTGGTCGTCAATGAAGGTTAGGAAGTACTTGCTTCATCTGTTAGACGGTGTGCGGAAGGGTCCACACACGTCACTGTGTATCAGTTCCAAGACGTGCTCTGCTCGTTGACCTTGTCTCCCAAACGGCTTCTTCTTTGCCTTTGCTTGGAGGCATGGTTCACACAATGCACACCCTCCGCCATGCTTCATGGTGCAGCCTTCCATTCCGCGGACTACCTCTTGCTCTTGCATCTTCTACAGCTTGCTGTTGGCCACATGGCCAAATTGCCGGTGCCACAGCTCAGCGTCAGTGTCCTTGGTTGATGTGGCGGCCGCAGCAGTCGCTGATGGTGTATCCTTTGGCTCCAGTGGCATTGTCTTGGTGGCACATGCGAGTCCCTCATCCGAGGCCTTGGTGACTTTGGTTTGAAGCATGTAGAGGCCGTCGACCCTTGGAAATTGAAGCATGAGATCGTCTTTCGTGTACAGAATTTGGATGTCCTCGTTTTTTAGGGCCACCGCTTCCTTGTTGGTGAACACCATTGTCATGTTGTTGTCGGTCATTTGTGAGACGGACAGCAAGTTGGCCGCAAAGGAGGGCATGTACACCACCTTTTGAAGGTTGACTGCCTTTTCCGCACCATTCATGTTGAACGTGATCACCTTGTCCCCATCGTCCATGGCTTGGATGACGCCGCCTTTTGCACACTTGATGCGCATGGAAGATTCAACTATGGAGACAAATCCACCCTTCTCTTTTGGTGAGTGGTGGCTGGTGCCCGAGTCAAGGATGATTGCCCCAGGCCTAAGGGTCGCAGCCGGCTTCATGGGCAGCCCCCTAGCCATCATGTTGGTGAGCTCCTTCTTCTCCTTTCCACCTTTGTTCCCGCCTTCTTTCTTGGGACTACGGCAGTCCCTAGCCCAGTGCCCAGCCTTGCCACAGTTATGACAGTTGCCAGGCTTCTTGGAACTCTTCTCGCCACCGTTGCCTTTCCCTCCACCGCCACCGCTTCCGCTGTTGCCCTGACTGGAGCAAGAGGTTGCACTTTGTCCACCGAAGCGAGAGGCATAGGCTGAGATGTTTGCCTCACTCCCACTGCCTCGGATGGACTCGTTGCAGACATGTTCGGCGATAGCCTCGTGCGTCAGATCTGCCTCCTTCCAACTGCCAAATACGGTGATCAAGGACCCCCAACTTTCCGGTAGCGCCATGAGAAGGATTATGGCACGCATGTTGGCGTCGTGATTCCATTCCATTTGCTGGACCTCTTCCAGCACATTGTCGAACGACTGCAAAAATGCGGGTATCGATTCTCCTTCGCTCACCCTCATCGACATCAACCGTTGGAAGAGGAAGAGTCGGTTTGCTAGGGCGTTTGATTGATGCACACGTGTGAGTTTTGCGTAGGCCTTGGCAGCCAACGTGCATCCTATGATGTGGGAGTGTTGAGTCTCGTTGATGGACGTCACAAGAATGACGAGAGCCATGTTGTTCTTCATCGTCCCTGCTGCAAGGTCAGCCGCATGCGTCGTCATGGTCGCAATGGCTGGTGCTACCTCGGTCCCTTTTAGGATGTCGAGGTAGCCACGCACGTTCATGACAATCTCAAACTGCCATTTCCACAAGGGAAAACCTGTCCCCGTGAATTTGGACATACCCGCCTCAAGGCGGGCTGGAGTCGGATCCGCCATTTCTTGCGGTTGCTCGTCTTCTCTGCTTCACTGCTACTCTACTTCGTTGAGACCGATGACGCTGATGAGGCTGCTGACTGCGACCATTGTCAAAAGGTGCAGTCGATTGCGTAGCATACCCCTCCTGCTGATGATCGCCTAAGGCGATGGTGCCGTCATGAGAGAACGTACTTGGGGTCATACCACCTTCTAGAAAGGGGTAGAGCTTAATCCCGTTGGGGCTCGAGGGTCGTATCCAAGATGGACAGAGGCATTCCTCGTCCCCTAGTCTGCCACGTGCGCGCACCCTACCTGAAGAAGCTGATGGAGCCGATGGAGCATATGGAGCCGTCCGATGGTCGTGTCCCTGTTGTACCTGTGCGCCCTGCAAGACCACGCGCTTGTCGGTCTTAGAAGCGTGCCTTAGAACCAGAAGTATGGGTCCATAACCCTTTGTCAATGCGCCGAATAGCAACGGTCTAGAAAACGGGTCCCGACATGGGAGGCCGCCAACCGCTCTTGGTATTGCAACCAAGATAACATATCACCCTTGAACGAGGGATCCACACTTTAGGTTCGTTTATTTTGCAACCCCACGAAGTCCGCATGTTGGTCTTTAGTGTGTACCTTTGGTTGGACACTCTGTGAGGAGTCTCAAAGGCAAGAACTGTAAATGGATGCATACAAGGTACAGGCTTTTATACTTGCAGAGCTTTACTAAAGCTTTTGCTTGTAGTGGCTCCACTAGAGCCAACCTCAACAGAGAGTCCTACTTGGCGCGTCCTTAGACCGCCAAGTGTCATCCTCAAGGCAGGCTCTAGTAAGCTTCCTATCCCAGTTTGGGCCACAAAGAAAATTGCCGCCGTCGTTGGATTTGAACCCGCGACCTCTCATTTGAGACTCCGGTGCCTATTCAACCAAGCCAAAAAGGTATGGCTCCTATGATGAGCCACAGGGGACATACCCATTATGGGCAGTGCATTCCTGGCCCATCTCAGAACAGACCAAGGGGACGTACTCCATTGAGGAGTGCATGCCTTGTGTGTATGTGTGGCTAGCCAGCTAGGCAGTAGATAAGGTGCATACTATTTCAACAAACTCTTCCCATACACTCACCACATACACCCCCCCTCCCCCCACGTTCACCTTCACATCTGAATAACAGCATTATACACTAGAGTACATCTAGCACCCATCATCACATACACTCCCCTTATACAATCACCATATAGAATCCCCCCTCCTGCTCCCCCCATTCACTTGCACATGTGAATCACAACATTATACACTAGTTTACATTTAGCACACCTCTCCCCATACACTCCCTACATACACTATTGTATATTGTTGTGATTCACATGTGCAATTGAATGAGGGAAGTGAGGGGGGAGGTGGTCTTTATGGTGAGTGTATGAGGAGAGTGTATGGGGAGATGGGTGCTAAACATACACTAGTGTATAATGTTGTGATTCAGATGTGTAAGTGAATTTGGGAGGGGGGAGGAAACATAGGGGGGGGGGCTTGTATGTGGTGAGTGTATAAGAGCTTCCAAGACATACACATACTCCACATACCTTAAAAGGAACCTTCCAAGAAATCACATTACTTCACCAGCACCCCTCATACACTCACCACATACAACCCCACCCCCCCCCACCCCAAATTCACTTACACATAATGAATCACAGCATTATGCACTTGTGTCATTTTAGCACCCATCTCCACATACACTCCTCGCATACACTTACCGCATACAACCACCCCTCCCCCCACATTCACTTGTACATATAAATCCCGAAATCATACACTAGTGTAAATTTTGCACCTATCACCTCATACAGTCCCCTCATAGACTCGCCATACATAACCCCCCTCCCAACCCCCCCCCCCATTCACTTGCACATGTGAATCACAGCATTATACACTAGTGTACACTATGTACCGATCTCCACATACACTCCCCCCATATACTCAACACATACAACCCTACCTCCCCCCCTACATTCACTTAGACATATGAATCAAAGCACTATACACTAATGAATATTTAGCACCCATCTCCCCATACACTCTCCTCATACACTTACGATGTACATCCCTCCTCCCCCCTCGTCCCCTCCTCCACCCTCCCTCCACATTCACTTGCACATCTAAATCACAGCATTATGCACTAGCGTACATTTAGCACCCATCTACCCGTACAATCCTCCCATACACTCACCACATACAACATCTTCCCCCCTTCATTGCCCTCCCCCCTCCCACATTCACTTGCACATCTGGATCACACCGTACACCAGTGCACATTTAGCACCTATCTCCACATGCACTACCCCCATACACTCACCACATACAACCCCTCTCTCCCCCCACGTTTACTTGCACATCTAACTCACACCATTTTGCACTAGTATACATTTAGCACCCATCATCACATACACTCCCCCCAGACACTCGCCGTATAGAACTCCCCTACCCTCCCCCCCCCACACTCACTTGCCCACATGAATCATAGTATTATACACTAGTGTACCCTTAGTACCTTTCTCCACATACACTCCCCCCATACAATCACCACATACAACCGCCCCCCCCCATCACTTACAAATCTAAACCACAACATTATGCACTGATGTAAACTTATCACCGATCTCCCCATACATTCCCCCTATACACTCACCATATAGAACCCCCTCCTCCCAACATTAACGTACACATTTGAAAAAAAACACTATGTACCAGTGTACATGTAGCACCCATCTCTACATAGACTCCCCCAATGTACATGTAGCACGCATCACCGCGTAGGGAACACTCCATGTCAAAAACTTCATTTATCCATCATACATCATCATACTGAACTATACCCCCATATGACGGTGTACAGAATGACCCTGATTAACCATACCTCTTGTCGTGAGCTGTAGCGTAAGTCCTCGACGTTGAAGTCGTGATTTTGTTATGTCGGCTGATCCACATCATCAATCGTCTGATGTTGTGGAATGCTTTGACATTGCCGAACTCGCTATAGTGGATTTGATTCGTTGTTGGGGATGTCCACTAAGACAGTGCACCTCCGTTGCGACTAGGGTCAGGCTGCGGTCAAGACGTGGACCAAAAAGGCTCCCTCAGATGTAGAGATATATAGCACGTCCACAAGTATAAAGCAAACCTCGGGTCTTACATTAGCATCTTTTGAAACTCGGGGTCTAGTATTGGACACCGATGGCTTCTGCAAAACCTCGGAGGCCGTAGCGGATACTTCGCATGCGCTGTAGCCCGTGGGATTCTGTGCAAAGCCGCAGGGTCCACGACTGGACCCTGGGAAGAAGGAATCACCGTATGGTGACACGGGTGCAAGCCGTCATCACCCTCAAGCGTATGCAAACGGGACTCGCAATGACGCCCCGGCACTGCAAACGTCGGGGCGTCATTGGAATGCAACATCCTGCACCGGATTTCTGTGTGGAGAGTTTTCCGGACAGCCACGTCAGTCACGTTTTGTATGGTCCCTTTTTCTACTCGTGAAAAGGAATGTCCTATGGACTCACTGCCTTCAGTTGCGTGTTCCTGGGATGTCCAGCGCCCGTACGCAACGACTACTTTTAGCTAGATTGAGGGGGTGTGCAGTTGCATTGTAGATTAGACTGCGATGTAAAAATTGCGGTGAAACCACGGTTAGTTTCAGCAATGGAGATGGTTGCATTTCAATGACGTCATTTCCATACAGTTGAGGACTGTCACAGAAATCTGCGTTAAACCTCTCAGCAATGAGAAATTTGTCTCAGTAGAGAGTTTCACATCATAGTTGCACCGCAAATCATCTGAAGCTTTCCAAGGAGGAAATTTGTATGTTTGTGGAGTGTATGCTTTTGAACAAATGCTTAAAGTGCTACACATCGAGCATGTTGTGTTAATGCAGCATGCATTGGCTCAAACTGGCCGGTCATTTTCCTTCCACCTTCCAATAGGCTCAGGACACATCGTACTGAGGTGCAAAACACATGGTGGGGGGCAATTTGTGTGAAGGATTATAACACGGCACAAAATTGGTGTCGAAAGTCCCAAATCATGAACATCACACCTCAGTTTTGACGCTGCACTTGAACAGTACCTCGATGAATATACTTTGACAACTGCATGAAATCGTGACACGCCAGTGGTGCACCGGTGACAGGAGCTGACGTCGTTGCGGTAGTTAAGTATTCTTGAGAGTCTTGCGTAAACTTCCTCCATTGCGCTATTTTCATTAGCAATGCAACTACACACCCCCTGATTCTTTTGACCAACTGCTATAGCGGATGAATCTGTTTGAGCCCGGCACTCCCTTCATGCACAGTCCCCTCCTCTCTCACCCTCTTCCACTTCACCCACTTTTCCCTCCTTCCCTTTGTTTTGCCGACAACGCCAAGGCCAGACAAAGCACCAGGAACAGCCCAAAAGCAGGTATGGCACGGAGCAAGAGTGGTGGCAGCAGCAACAGCAGCCACAGCAGCAGCAGCAGCAGCAGCAGCAGTGGCAGCCGCAGCAGCAGCAGCAGGAAGAAGCTGGGAATGAGGACAACCAGTTACTAAGGCTGCCAGATGATGCCCTCAACCACATCTGCTGACTGCTCAGTCTGAAAGACGTGGTGCAGCTCCATGCGACCTGTCCAGACTTGTGAGGTGGTGCCTGTTGCTGCCTCCGCCTCCCACACCGCTTCCAACTGCGGGCAAAAGACTCTCAAGCTGCGTCCGATGATCTTGCAGCGAACGCGGTGACACGCATGAGGTTCTATGGCATGGGGGGCTGCTGCAGGGATGAGGCTTTGACGGACAGTGCAGGAGGTGTGGGCTTGGATTGCCAAAACAGTTCCAGTCCATGATCCCCGTGTTTGCCTTGCAACATCAACTACACTTGGACACAACATTGGCTCTCAATCTGTCCTGCGTGTTGACATGGTGTGTCCCTTGCCATGAGTGCCATTGATCGTACTCCCTGGCTTGACCACTGAGGAGTGGTTGAACACCTGATCTGACTTTACACTTGGATTCCTTGGATTGTTCCATGCAGGATCGAGCTTTGAATCGCTTTGAGTAAGTATTCAGAACGTTAGCCTAGCCCAAAGTTCGGGTGATCGGCGGGTGGAATCTGGTACCAACCGTGGATGGCGAGATAATCCACTGCCAGTGATCCAAGTTTGTCCCCAACGAACTCCAAATGCACCAGGGCCATAAAGGAAGCAACCAGAGGATTCACACTGACCAGGGTGAACTTCTCCTTGACTTCTGGGCGAGGAAAGGCGCTCCAACGGGTCATCGTCGAAGCGCCTCCCGTTGCCTAGCGTGCAAGGCAAGGTGGGCGGCTCCACCAAGGGTTACTTCGACGGCCGTAGCAGGAGCTCTACTGCTCCGATTTGGGAGTGCTTGGATGCGTTGGAAAGTTAGATCACAGGCTATAAGGATTTGATATATTATCACTATTCTAAGTGACAAAAATGTGTTTCGATTCAGTTCTACTGAATGCGACGTGTTCTACCCACACACATCCGTGATCCTTGTGCTTCACACTCTTCACCAAAGGTGTCCATTGGCTGCCCCAAACTTTGATAGCGTGTACCAGTGAGAGATACACATCCTTGAGGGTGCCTCCACATCCACTAATGCCAGCAAAGGGTTATGGACCCACGTGCCTAGAAGGCCTCTAGCTCTTCAACTTTCACGCTACCGCCGCGCGCCATGGCAACGACCGAGCAAGAGAGCATCAGCGCTGTCTCCAAGTTTGATGGGAACGGCTTCCCTTTGTGGAGGTGGCACTTTGAGGTCTACCTTGATGACAAGGGTTTGCTTGAGCTGGTCAACGGTAAAGAGACCGCCCCTCCGGATACCGCGAAGCCGGAGGAAGTGGACAAGTACAGGAAGCGCAACAAGAAGGTTTTTGCTTTGTTGGTGTTAGCGCTAGCTCCGTCGTAGCATGCACTGATTCAAGGATGCATGAAGGCCACGGAGGCCTGGAAGAAGCTCTGTACCATCTACTAGTCCACCAACCTTGCTAACCAGCTCTTCAACTTCAAAGGGTTTGTCACCCTCAGAGCCAATGAAGGAGACGACATCATGGAGATCCTGCAGTAGATTGAGTCCCTCACTGCCGAGTGCGTAGCCACCGGATGGAAGGTCGACCCTCACCTGCAAGCCATGATCCTCCTCCTGGCCTTGCCAGACAGTGTGAGTCCCATGATGAGTGTTGTAGGTGGCTTGTCCACCGATGAGCTGAAGTACCCAAAGGTGGCTGAGTACGTCCGCAATGAATGGATGTGGTGTGGTGGGAGAGAGAGCGGGGCAACATCAAATTCTGCCTATGCCGTCCGCCCATAAGGTGGAGGGGGAGGCAAAAAGGGGAAGGGTGCCAAGCAGGGCACCAAGAGAGTTGACAACAAGGGGGAGTGCTACAACTGCGGCAAACAGGGCCACTACACAAGCGATTGCCCCAACAAGAAGTCGGACCAGCCCGAGAAGGGCGGGAAGAAGGAGACCCAAGCCATGATGGCCATGGAATCTACCGACTTGACAGATCCGGACGTCATGGTGGTCGACTCCAGATCAGGCGGTCACAGACAATGCAACTAGGTGGCATTCGTCACCTATGGTACCACCGAGCGGTGCATGATAGTGGCCAACGGCAAGACGGATTTGGCCGCGGGCGAAGGTAACATTTGCATCGAGTCGGTGGTGAATGGGAAATTCATTCCGTGCACCATCTACAACTTGCTCCACATGCCCAACTTTGGGGCAAACCTACTGTCAGTGAGCCGCCTTATCGACAAGGGGCTTGAGGTACTCTTCAACAAGAAAGAGGCCATCATCCAGAAGGAGGGGGATGGCGAGGTGATTGCACCTGTCTAGCTTGCCCCACCATCTACAACTTGCTCCACGTTTGGTTGTGCTGCACATGCTATTGTGTAGGCACGGGAGGGGCGGGGCAAGCTAGACCCACGGACTTGCCGGTGCATCTTCGTCGGGTATGAGAGCGGGAGCAAGGCGTACCGGCTCTTCGATCCACGGAGGCAGCAGATCGTGAAGAGTCACGACGCCACTTTTGACGAGGACAGCCGTAGGGGGGACAAGGACGCGGGTCTCTCCAAGCGGGAGGAGTGGCTGCAAGGGGGAGACGCCGGAGGATGCAAAAGAGGGTGATTTCTGAGCGGCTCCAACCGGTGGCAACCATCCGGGGGATGGGGGAGCGGCTGTTTGCATGCAGCAGAGTCGGACAATGAGTCCGAAGCGTCGGCAGCAGTGGAGCTGAATGAGGAGGCGAGGAGTGCGCCCGCATCTCCACGGTCCCCAAAAGAGGGGGAGGAGGCCAATGGTGCAAGTGGCGCCGCGAGAGGGCAGCAGCAGCAGCAGCAGCAGCAGCCTCAATAACAGTAGCCCCGAAGAATTGGACGCGTAAAAAGGATGGCAAAACAGAACGATGCCACGGAGGGCATCTGGACTGGGTTTGCACGAGCATTGTTTGCACAAGAGGAGCCCGAGACCATCAAGGAGGTGTTGAAGCGGAAGGATGGGGCTGAGTGGGAGGGAGCTATAAAATCTGAGCTCACCTCCCATGAAGAGAACGACACTTGACAGCTGATTGACAGGCCGAAGGGCGCAAAAATCATTTGCTCCAAGTGGATCTTCAAGAAGAAGCTCACCACTGAGGGGACAGTGGAGCGGTACAAGGCGCGGCTGGTGGCGAAGGGGTACGTCCAGCAAAATGGTGAATACTACGATGAGACCTTCGCACCGGTGGCAAAGTTTGCTTCCATGCACTCCATCCTCTCGGTGGCGGCGGCGCGCGAGTATGAAGTTCACCAAATGGACGTAAAAACCGCGTTCCTCAATGGAAACCTGGATAACGAGGAACTCATGGAGGTGCCGGAGGGTGTGGACGTGCCGCCGGGGAAGGTGTGCCGGTTTGGCAAGGCCCTCTACGGGCTGACGCAAGCGCCACTCATGTGGTACCTGAAAATGGATGGCTTCATGGGTGAGCTTCGCTTCAAGCACTGCGAGGCGGATCGCAGTGTGTATGTGCGGAAGCACCCGGAGTTGCACCAGATTGTGGTTCTTTACGTGGATGACCTCATCCTCATGTCATCGGACATGGAGGAATTGGTGAACCTGAAGCGGCAGCTGGGCAGTCGGTTCAAAATGACCGACATGGGCGAGCTTGTGTACTACCTCGGCGTCGCCATCAAGAGGGACCGCAAGGCACGCACGATGGAGATGGGACATGCAAAGTACGTGCAAGAGGTGCTCCACCGCTACAACATGGAGGAGTGCAACCCCATCGGCACACCCATGACCACCACGTGTGAGTAGAGCTTGAGCATGGGGCCGAGCACGTATGAGGAGAAGGAGGAGATGGCAGGTATGCTGTACCAGTCCGCGGTGGGGAGCATCATGTACGCCATGGTGGCGACGCAGCCCGACCTGGCCTTGGCAGAGGACCAAGTGAGTTGTTATTTTGCTGATCCCGGGCCGCTGCATTGGCAAGCGGTGAAGCGGATCCTCCGCTATCTCATGGCGACAAAACAGTCGCGGCTCGTGTATGGAGGGGGAGCGTGCGACGACTCCCTCGACTTGGTCGGCTACTCCGATGCCGACTGGGCTGGTGATGTGGATGACAGAAAATCAACGTTGGGACATGTGTTTGTGCTTGGTGGTGCAGCAGTTTCATGGGCAAGCAGGAAGCAGGACTGTGTGGCACTGTACAGCACCAAAGCAGAATACATTGCGCTCGCAGAAGCCGCGAAGGAGGCGGTGTGGCTGCGGCGGCTGCTAAAGGAGATCTGGGTGCCATAAAAGAAGCCGACGGTACTCAATGTGGACAACATGAGCGCCATCATCCTGACCCAGAATCCGGTGCTGCACAGGAGGACCAAGCACATTGAGATCCGGCATCACTACGCGCGGGACTTGGTGGCGAAGGGAGATGCGGCTATTGTGCATTGTGGCACTAAGCGCATGCGTGCCGACGCCATGAACAAGGCACAGCCCAAGGACAGGCACGACGCAAGATGCATGGAGCTCAGTCTGCGTTGTGAGGTTTAAAATGCTACAGGTTCCAAAAACAGGGCAACAAGGCTGCGGTGTAAGGGGGAGATTGTTGACATGGTGTGCCCCTTGCCATGAGTACCATCGATCGTACTCCCTGGTTCGACCACTGAGAAGTAGTCCAACACCTCATCTGACTTTAGATTTGGATTCCTTGGATTTTCCCATGCATTATCGAGCTTTGAATTGCTCAATTGGAGTGAGTATTCAGAAATTTAGCCTAGCCCGAAGTTCGGGTGTTGGGCGGGTGGAATCTGGTACCCGCCATGGATGGCGGAATCATGCACCGCTAGTGATCCACGTTCATCCCCAACGAGCTCAAAATGCACCAGGGCCATAATGGAAGCAACCAGAGGATTCTCCTTGACCAGGGTTAACTTCTCCTTGACTTCTGGACGAGGAAAGGCGCGCCGACGGGTCATCGTCAAAGCGCCTCCCGTTGCCTAGCGTGCAAGGCAAAGTGGACGGCTCCACCAAGGGTTACTTCGACGGCCGTAGCAGGAGCTCTACTGCTCCGATTTGGGCGTGCTTGGATGCGCTGGAAAGCTTAGATTACAGGCAATAAGGATCAAATGTAATACTACTATGCTAAGAAACGAAAACATGTTTCAATTCAGTTCTATTGAATGCGACGTGTTCTACCCACTCACATCCGTGATCCTTGGACTCCACACTCTTCACCAAAGGTGTCCATTGGCTGCCCCAAACTTTGGTAGCGTGTACCAGTGACAGCTATGCATGCTTGAGGGTGCCTCTACACCCGCTAGTGCCAACACTGCAGACACTCTGGGTCGGGCTTTGTGATGGCTCGCCGGGTCATAGAAGGCCTTCGTGGTTCCTCGGACGTCGAATGCCCCGTGGGACTGCTTTGGTGGGGTTCAAAGCGCCACACGTTCTGCCGGGTTACTTCTGTTAGGGACATGTGGTTCCGGCCGGTGGTGGCCAGAAGAACATGTTCTTGGCGGGGGAGGCTCCACAGGCTCCAAGAATTGCCCGGCCGTTGAAGTGTGGGCAGCGAGGAGAGCGTTCCTGAACCCACTATTGTGCACTGTGCATCCCCTACAACGCTCTCCCTGACGGGCCAGGAGGGCAATCCGTCGAATGTGCGGCGGCTGTTGGAGGATCTGGAGGGCGCGGGACGTGTGCTGACCTGCCTGCAGACTCTTGTGGTGGAGTTTTGGAGGAAGTGGCTCAATGTTTAAGTTTTTTAGATACTTTGCAAAGCGTCTAAGAAAGTTTAAGTTTCTTAGACACTTTGCAAAGCGTCTAAAAAACTTAATTTCTTAGACACTTTGGAAAGCGTCTAAAAAGCTTAACATCTGTTGCGCTTTGCAAATCGTCTTAAAAACTTAGTTTCTTAGACACTTTACAAAGAGTACCAAAAAATTAAACTCTGTTGTGTTATCATTTCGTGTTATTTTGGCTTGGATGTTGCCTAGGAAGCTACACGCGCACATGGTTAATTCCAGGCTCGAGGTTAGCTTGGGTCCTTCTAGTTCCTACTTTCTGACTTGCGTGTGCGACCCGTCCAGAGCGCAGCGCACCAACCTGTGCAACTCGGATGTTGTGCCGTTGCCTCGGACATGTCAAAGAAGCACTATATGTTTGCTCCTGTTGTGACACTGTAACCAGTGCTCTGAAGAAGGCCTCCATGGCCGAAACGCGTCTGCGGTTTTCATTCACTCTCTGAGCAAACATCCCCCCCTCTCCTCAAGGTTTCTCCACATCCCTGCAGCGCTAAGATGCCTTCAACTTTGTTGACTTATCGTCAAATTGCCTTAGTCGCCGGGGACCAAGGAGCCACGAGTGAGAACCCTCCAAGAAATTGCCAAGCAAGGGAACAACACAACATGGACATCGTCAACAAACCCGTTGACAAGACCGAGAACGACAACGACGATGAATCCTCGTATCGACCCGGCGGCAACCACGCCGGACCGTCTGCTCTTAACTCTGCAGCCATTGCAGCTGCAGCCATGGCTGCCAACCGCCAACGTTTTGGCACTCTCAATCCACCAAGGAATGACATCGTGACGAGCTCTCAGCCTGCTGGTGGAACACAGGCCGCAGTCCCACCTCCTATATCTGCAGCTCTACCGGGCTCCTGCGCCACCGGCTCAATCCAGATGAACAAAGGCTCCGGTACACCGCCTTTGGAGCTCACTAAACTGGAGACCCGGTTTCTTGAAAAGGCCACGGATCTTGTGGATGACCTTACCAAAACTGACGCCACACTTGCGAAACTCTTAAAAATTCAAGAGAACAGAGAAGTCGCCACCAACATGTTCGTTGTAACGAACATTCGTTTTTTCTGTGCAGGAGAACCAGAACTAGAATCAGTCTGGTCCAACAAGATGAGTGAAGAACATGCAAACTAAATCAGGAAAAAACAGGCCTTCATCATCAAAGGAAAGAGGGCCCAACCGCACGGCCATCCTTTCCAAACTCCTCGACCTCTAGAGCGAGCTGGAGATACAGTTGAATCTGCTCTGTCAACCTAGCATCGCCACCATCTCCGAGTGTTTTGAATCTTCACCCTTCTGCAAGGCATGGAAAGATGTTATACTCTCCCTCTTTGAAGAAAAAACTCAAGAAAACACCGGCAACGACCACATCAACCGCGCTGCAGCAGATCTGAAGGCCAAAGAACTCCGCCTCTGCCACTCTTCTGCAGCAGGAGCAGTTGACGCGATGGTGGTTGACCCACCTATTGGCGAAGTGGTTGAAATGGAGGTGGCCAAGAAGATTTCTTCCTTTCCCAAATCCTTCCGAGCTTCAAAGACCACCTCTGAATATTCAGGCTCTCATGGCTGTTCAGAGACAACAAAGACAACACCATCCCCAAGTTTCGTGTCCCAAACCCGAGTTGGATGCCCCCAAAAGCTTCAAAAGAGGTTGAGGATGAGTTTCATCTTCTCATCTCTGACATCACAACAGCCTACTCTTCTTCACCCGTCCCAAGAATGAAAAGCCTACCCAAGAAGGTTTTTACCGCCCTGAAACAACTGAAAGATGACAAAGAAATCGTCATCAAACCGGCTGACAAAAATCTGGGCATCGTTGTCATGGACCGCACTCACAACATCGACGAATTTCTTGCTCATCTCCACGATCGGACCACATACCGAAGTGAAGATGCTAGTCTTGCACGGATTGTTGGTGAACTTGAAGAGATCCGTGAGTGGTTTTAAGAACTCAGGTCTCTTCAACTCTTCTCTCTGGTGTTTCTTCCTCGACAAATCATCTTAAGGATGGAGAATAGCTGCCTTGTATGCCATCAATAAGGTACACAAGGTACCCGCCATTGGAAGGCCCATCGTAGCATCTTACGACTGTGTAACCACAAACGTCTCCAAGTGGCTCGACAATGAGTCGCAACCCATCCTCAAGAACCAGGTAACATTTCTCAAGGATAGCATTTCTTTGCTCCTTGAGTTAGAAAGGCTCCAACTCCCATCAGGGATGCTCTTCGCCACCTACGTCGTGGTTTCACTCTACCCAAGCATCCCGCTGGGCCTAGCCCTCTCCTACATCTCTGAGATGCTCCACTTAGCTCAGTACCCGAGATCCAGCCTTGTCATGCAACTTTTGTCCTGGGTCATGTACAACTGCTTTGTGGACTTCTTGGGCTGCACCTACTAGCAGATTAAAGGCATTGCAATGGGGACCCCAGCAGCACCCGCTTTTGCCATTCTTTTCATGAGCTACCTTGACATGGAACTCGGTCGAGCCACTGGTCTGCGGCCTCTCCTGCACAAATGCTACATTGACAATGTCATTGTGCTGTGGAACGGACCATAGGCAGACTTTGAGCTCTTCCTCTCCACCCTTGGCAGCTTGGATGAGAACATCATGGCCTGGGACATGTCGAACAAGCACTATATGTTTGCTCCTGTTGTGACACTGTAACCATCACACTGAAGAAGGCCTCCACGGCCAAAACGCGTTTGCGGTTTTCATTCACTCTCTGAGAAAACACCCCCCTCCCCCCTCTCCTCAAGGTTTCTCCACATCCCTGCAGCGCTAAGATGCCGTCAACTTTGCCGCCTGCAGACTCTTGTGGTGGAGTTTCGGAAGAAGTGGTACATGTTTTTTCCCTCTCGCAGGTTTTTGCTGGAGAGGAAGAGCAGGCAGGAGGAGAAGAGAGGGGGGAATTCTCTGCGGAGTTGGCTCAAGGGCTGAACCAGCTGAAGTTTCTTTGTCTTGACAATGCGCCGCTGCGTCCCCTGTTTGGCGTGACATTGCCCGCGTTGGGTTGCCTGAGAAAGCTGTACCTGACTGATTCGAGGTTGCATTTTGACTTTGACGTGCTCGTGGGCGCCCCACTGCTCACCAAGTTGATCTTGGTGGCAGACTTGGTGGCATTAGGCAGCCCCTGGCTGCTCCCCCCCCCCCCCCCCCCCCCCCCCCCCCCCC
>SZWC01008017.1:94379-105752 GCA_023375785.1 Penium margaritaceum
CCCCCCCCCCCCCCACCCTTGCAACACCACCCCCAAATGTTGCAAAGTACGTTTGGTAAGAGCAAGTGCACGAGTTGGATGTGAGAGAGTGGATCAGGGGCGGGCGTTCAGGAGCAAGTCCAGAGCACATGGGTGCTACTATTTGAAGGATTGCTATCACACAGCAGTGCATGTAGCCACCACACCCTCCCGTAGGCCCACAGATTGTTCATGCTTTGTGTGCTCGTAATTCCGCTATACCCACTGTTTTGGCCTCCAAATTTTCTCCTGGCCATTTCTTGCACAAAATGGACACGATACACATTTTGCACAAAACATGCTTTGGGTACCTACTTTTCCCAAAGCGCTGTAGATCATGCATGCCGCGCCCACTATTGCAAACAAACTCATGCTACACCGGTTGCGGATGAATTACTTTGAAATAGTGGGTATCCGGCAAATCATTCTTTTAAGCTTGAAAGGTTTCAGTCACCATTTGTACAACCCATGAAATGAACCCCGACTCATGTGCCTTTCGAGTGAGTCGAAGCAGAACACAACTTCCGATAGAAGAAACATGTGGGAAAATGTCCAGTTTTCCCTTACTTTCTTCGACCCTTTGAATGTGGGGCTTAAAGTTCTGACAAACGAGGTAAATATGACATCATTCTCATGCACAAATAGTCGCCAGATAGGCTCGTTACCGAACACAAAGCAGCAACGTCAAACGTTAACCTCGGCTGCATCTGAACAGAGAGTAATCATTGCAGATTTCGACCATGCGATATGTTGCCAGGTGGACGTTGCCAGTTTTTTTCCACATGAAAACAATGCCAGATGGCGGATGTTTTGAGGACAGACCACATGCTGTCAATGTCGCTCGCTCGAGGCTGATGTGCCTCCTGTCGTCGGTGTTTCTGACCCATGTGCATGGTAGGATCAATAGTTTTATTACCCCCTTTATACGTGTTCACACTCCTTGCATGGTTTGCAACACTTTTCATCATGGTAAGTTGGCCAGCCGCCATGCGATCTAGATTTTCTCTCTCGTTGTGTGCAAGGGTCGTGACCGTTGAGCCATTGTTCATGTGTACTCGTCATGTCCTTCTAATGTCGCCGCTTCGTCGCAACGGGCCTATGTCTCCGGGATGGCTCTCCTCCTCGTGCTAACAACTGGTGGATAAGCCAAGTACTGATGGTGGGTTAGATGCACATTACGAAGCATGCCAAGAATTGTTACACCCACTTCTGGCCAAGGTGGCTGCCATTTTTTACACCCCTGGAGGCGAATACCCGGACGACAAGGACGACGACCCTCCCAAGTTTGTCATCTCCCACTACCACCCTGAGTCCTCCTTCATGTTCACGGAGTGGGAGGAGCACGAGTACAACTGTCACGTGAATGTTGTAGAGCGCATGACTCTGCACTCTCCAGACCAAGTTGAAGAGCGCATGATGCGACTTGGAGGAATTCAATGTGTCCGTCCATTTTGTGGTTACTGTGCGGGTGGGTTGAACCCACAATGTCTATAAAAATGGCGTCGCATCCGACAGGGTTAGACCTCCTGCTATGTCAAAGTACGCTCCCCGCTTGCCACCTCACCCTGCATGTTGTGGTGAATGATTTCACTACAAGTGCCTGAAGTTGTACTGGATTTGTTCTTTGTAGGGTCGTCTGATGAGGAAACTCCACCGGCCCCGCCGGAGAAGACCGGCAAAGATGTGCAAGCTGCTCCTGCTTATGCATGCAAGCATACAGCAAGATGAACATATTTCCCGGGTGGCCGAGCCTTCTACGACATGAAGGCCTGTCAAGAAACTGTTCAAGATTACGCCGTTGACCATAACATGCCTCTCTCATGGGTCCGCACTGAGCCAACTTGACTGGTAGTCTGCTGCAGACAGTGGAAGACCGTGGGCTACCCATGGCTCCGGAAGGCACGCTATCAGTGCAAGTACGGCAACCTCGCTGTGATTGAGTATGTGGACGACCACAGGCACGCTGGGCAGCATGGGTGCTGCGTCACATCAAGCAGATGATGAAGAAGAAGCCCTCTACCAACACCTAGGCGCTATAGTAGATTGTTGAGGAACGCAAAAGCAAAAAGTGCACTACCAAGTGGTGTACCAAGGAGATAAGGTGGCCTAGGAGAAACTGATGGATAGAAGACGCTTTTGTTCTTGATCTTTCCATACTACATAGAAGAGGTTAGTACATTTGCTCTCATTTCCTATTTCCGACTATTCCATAGGTTGGCAAGAACCCTTTGGGTTAAAAAACACTGTACATGCGCTGTATGCCTTGCACTGAAGCGAGTGGACCTCCAAACCTTCACGTGTGCAGAACAAGACAAGAACCGGCTGTTCCGCCGGGCCTTTGTGGCACGTAGGGCCAGTCGGGAGGGCTGGAACCATGTGCGTCGCCTCATCACCATGGACGCCACTTTTCTGAGAAACATGTTCACAGAGGTTCTACTCATTGCTCAGTTCTGGGATGCCAACAACGACTCGGCACCCATGGCGTGGGTGCTGTGCGGTCAGGAAGACAAGGAGAATTGGAAGTGGTTCGTGCAGCAGCTGGTGTAAGCATATCCCACGGCATGAGAGCGTGGCACAGCCATCATCTTCGATCATGACGGTGGGCTCCTTGCTCCTGTGGCCCCTCAGATGCCCGGAGCTACGCACACTTACTAAGCGCAGCACATCCGCGAGAACGTAAAGTCCAGAGTGGGCCGAGTGGCCGCAGACCTCTTCTAGACCCTCATGCATGCCTTCAATTCCAGGGAGTTCAAGCGCACTCAGGAAAACGTGTCAAGGGCATCCAAGCGGGGTCTGGAGTACAACTTTGGCGGTGGAGTAGAACCGGGCGTCCCGATGGACAGGTGGAGTAGGGTGTACATCTCCGTGGTATGTGGTGGACACACAACGAGCAACACGGCGGAGTCGTTGAACGTCCGCATCATGGACCTCCGCCATCTGTACCCCTTTCATTGCTTTGTCCAGATTTACGTGTGGGTACATAAGTTTTTTGCAGAATGGTGGAAGCTTATGCATGACTAGAAACCACGCTTGCCCCCTTTGCTGATGGTAAGGTGAAAAACTACATGCAAAAGGCAAGGGAATATGACATTATTCCAGTGGGACCTCTCGCTGGGATCGTCTTGGGTCCAAAGAGCCTTTCCAGGCGAGAGGTGGACTGCAACGCAAATGAGTGCAGCTACGGCTAGTGGGCCGAGAACGGCTATCCATGTCAACACGCTGTCAGCCTTCTCCTTGATGCTAGAGTCAACCCGGAGATGTACGTGGACATTCACCTGAAAAACCCTGCGTGGAAGAGGACCTATTGTCACCCCATGCCCTGGATGAATCTCTGTGAGCTGCAATGCGCAGAGAAAGGGTGGGGCCCGCCAGGCAAGAAGCATGGTGCTGTGAGGCCAAAGTCGAAGCGCAAGGACCAGTATGAGCGTCACAAGAGGGACTGCATCTACAGCCTTTACAGGCTGGTTGGACATGGGCCCAGGTGGTGCACAAACCCACCTGCCCTCTCCCCGGCCAACTGTGTTGCAGCTCGTGCTAGACAGCTTGCTATAGGGCACGGGGTGCGCGGTGATGGTGGACGAGGCCCCAGACAGCTAAGAGAAGGAGGTTCCAGAAGAGCAGACACAGGTGGTGGACCTGGGTAATGCTCGTGACGGACGTGGCGGAAGCATTAGCAGCAGCAGCTGCAGGTGATGACACAACTAGAAGTGATGCAGCGGGTGAAGCAGCAGTAGCAGCATCAGTAGCAGGTCATGACGCAGCAGGAAGTGATGTAGCGGGTGAAGCAGCAGTAGCAGCATCAGTAGCAAGTCATGACGCAGCAGGAAGTGATGTAGCGGGTGAAGCAGCAGGCCCCGCGGTCTCCTCCCAGGCTGAAAACCTTGGGAGTCCCGAGGCAGCAGCAAACAACACAACAGAGAATGACCGGTCCTCCTCTGACTGCTCAGAGGAGGACAAGACCTTAGACTATGTGACGACCGAGACCGAGGAGTGAGAGTCAAACGACAGCTCCCCCCCTCGAACTCCTCCGGGGACGAGGTGCAACTACGATGCAAGCGTATGTGCTGAGGCCGTTTTCTCTGAGAATAGGTCATTTGTTTTTCCATCCAATGCTGTCATGTACATTTGTGCACATGTGTTCAGTTATATTCCCTTAACTATCCATGTTTTGTTTTCATTTTCTGTGCAGGTGAGGCAGATTCATGTCCTACTGCTGACGATGGTGAAGCAGCAACCGATGCTCAAATTGCATTGGCACAGGGTCATATCACATGCGGCCCATGACACAGGTTGTGCGGTGAAGGCTGCATATGTCATGTGTTGGAAGGTGGCCAATCAGAACCTAGGGAAGACAGAGGTGGAAGAGGCCACATATGAAGTGGCCAACCCATGCACGGGCAAGTGTGCATCCCACTTTGGGGAAGACTTTCATGATGCATGCCAAGAGTTGAGTGAAGGGCCAGAGTGTCCCGCTTGTGAGGTCATTTGCTCTTATACATGGCCTACCCTTGTACGTTAAAGTATGGATTAGTAAATGTGACTTAGTACCTCTGGTTTATTGGGCATGATGACTTCAAACTTGGTTTCTATGTCATCTATTTCTCATCTCTCTGTTGCGCTTGTTACTTCATTTCAGTAATTGAAAGAGAATGAACTTTAGTCATAGAAACTTGATTATTGTGTTTTCTATTAAAGTTACCATCTTCCACTACAACTTGCAATACAGTTCCATGTAAGCTCAGTACATTAGTTCATGCACTATGCATACATGAGTCTTAAGGGAAGTCTATGTCTGGATGCTACATGTGACATACGACGAGCCACAACTGCTCTTTGGACGCCTTTTTCCCAATTCAAACTCTGTGCTGATAGCACTGTAGCAGATGAGACTACAGGTAGTAAGATGGTGGTGGTGAGTGTAGAGGGAAACGCACACGACACACGGAGATTTTGATGCAGGTTTCAGTGATCACATATGACAAAACTTGGCAAAAACAACCCACATACACATAATTGAATGATAATGGGTACTAGTGGACACATCATGGATGAAGTCATGGTTGAAAGTTACACATGCCCACGATCTACCACACTAAGGGCTGGAAGGATAGGAATGTCGTGGACACATCATAAATGAACTCATGGATAGATATTTGACCTGCCCACAATCTACCACACTAAGGACTGGAAGGATAGGAATGTCGTGGACACATCATGAATGAACTCATGGATAAATATTTGACCTGCCCACAATCTACCACACTAAGGACTGGAAGGATAAGAATTTAATGGACGCAGCATAAATAAAATCGTGGATGAATACTACACATGCCCACTATCTGCCAGACTAAGAGCTGGAATGGTATGAATTTAGTGGACACATCATGAATGAATTCATGGATAAATGTTACACATGCCCGCTAACTGCCACACTAAGGGCTGGAGGGCTCTGTGCACACGGAGAAAACTCTAGTGACTGTAGAACAATTGCAGAGAATCCAAGCAAGTAGATGGGACATTGTGCCATTCATTTTTTTGGGCGTCTCCCTTTGCCGGATGACGGATGAGAGTGGGTTGTGTTGTCAGGAATGCTTTCCTGGCGTGCTCTGATCCACCACAAGTATCCACAGCTGCTTAGTGCAAAGAGAATTCCAAGGGAGGTGTGTGCTTTGGGTTGCCACAACACCAAAGGAGCAGAATTCTGGTAGAATACAGGTTGCGGAAACTGAGAAAGGCTGTAGACTGTTAATGGTTAGTTATTATTGTGACATTACATCCAATTTTTATAGCTTGTGATCTGAGCTTTTCAATGCATCCAAGCACGCCCAAACCGGAGCAGTAGAACCCCTGCTACGGCCGTTGAAGTAACCCATGATGGAGCCGCCCACCATGCCCACAAACAGGAGTGACGGGATTAAAATTTCTTAAACGCTTTGCAAAGCGTTTCAGAAATTTTAATCCTTTTTATAAAACTCTTTGCAAAGCGTTTGAGAAATTTTAATCATAGAGTGACGGGAGGCGCTTTAACAGTGGCCTGTCGATGCGTCCTTCCTGGCTCTCCAACATGGGGGGAAGGCTCACCCTGGTCTAGGAGACCTCCCACGTCCCTTCCTTTCTGGACCACGTGCCTTTGGAGCTCATTGAAGTTGAACTCGGACCACTCGTGGTGAAATTACACCGTCACCAATGACGGAGCCCAGATTCCATCAACCTACCACCCAAGGTTCGGATGGGGCTAGCTTTCTGAATTCTCAACAAAATTGAGCAACTGCAAGCTCGAAACTGCATGGCGAGATCTGGAGAGTCCAAACCTGCAATCAGATAAGACATCCAACCATTACTTAATGGTTGAACCAGGGAAAAACGGCAAACAAATCCATGGCAGGGGCACTTTTTGACAATCTCCCCCGTGCACCTTCCATGCCGGATGCCTCATGCTCACTCTCGCTCGTCTGCTCTTGCGCCTTCAAGCCCTTCACAGCTTGTCAACCCAAGCCCTGCAAGGCTGATGACATGCCGGTCCTGGAGCTGCGCCTTGGTCAAGCAATCCACGAGCATGTGTTTTGTGCTGCAACGCTCCAACACAACCTGTCCCTTCTCCACCATGTCGCGCGCGTAGTGGTAGTGCACGTCGATGTGCTTAGTCCTCCTGTGCTGCTTTGGGTTGTTGGTCCGCGAGATGGAGCCGGTGTTATCCTCTTGAACCACCGTAGGCTCCTGCTTTGGCACCCCCAGCTCTCCCAGCAATCTGTGGAGCCACACCGCTTCCTTGACGGCTTCGGCCAGAGCGATGTACTCCGCCTCCACCATGGAGGTGGTGATGCAGTCCTGCTTCCTGCTGCACCACAAGACTGTTGCACCTGCGAGGAAGAACACATAGCCAGAAGTGGACCTCCTCTTGTTCACATTGCCGGCGTAGTCCGCGTCAGTGTAGCAGACCAGCCGCAAGGGGTCTGACCTCCCCTTTCCATTGTACTTCAGGCACGCATGCCGCGTTGCCTGCAAGTACCGGAGGATGTGCTTCGCTGCCTGCCAGTGTAGTGGCCCAGGGTTGGCCACATACCTGCTCACCTGACCCACCGTGTAGGCCAAGTCCAGCTGAGTGGCCACCATGGCATACATCAGGCTGCTCACCACAGATTGATAGGGCACCTCCGCCATGTCCTCCTTCTCCTCTTTAGTTTGCGGCGCCATTACTGCACTCAGCTCACAGCTTGTGGAGACCGGACTGCCCACTGGTTTGCAGTCCTCCATGCCGTACCGCTTCAAGACCTCGGCCACGTACTTGGCCTGCCTTAGCTCAAGCGTGCACGCCCTCCGGTTCCACGTAATGCTCACCCCGAGGTAGTACTCCAGCTCCCCCATTTCTGTCATCTTGAATCTGCTGCTCAGCTGCTCCTTGAGCTTCTGCAAAGCCGCCAGATCTGATGAGCACAGGATCAGATCGTCCACGTAGATTGCGACAATCTAATGGAGTCCTTTGCTGCGCCGCACGTACAGGCTGTGGTCTGACTCACAGCGATTGAACCCGAGCTCCGCCATGTAGCCGTCCATCTGCTGGTACCAGCACCTGGACGTCTGTTTTAGCCCGTACAAGGCCTTTCACAGCTTGCACACCTTGCCCTCCGGTGCATCCACCCCCTCTGGCACCTCAAGGTAGATCTCCTTGTCAATGATGCCATTCAGGAATACTGTCTTGACATCCATTTGGTGGATCTCCATATCCTCTGCGGCTTCAACCGCAAGGATCGTCTGGATGCTTGTGAACTTGGCAACAGGCGTGAACGTCTCATCGTAGTGTTCGCCTTTCCGCTGCGCGTACCCCTTCGCCACCAGCCGCGCCTTGTACTTCTCCACCTTGCTGTCCTTGGTGAGATTTACTTTGAGCTCCCACTTGGAGCTGATCACCTTCGCCCCCTCGGGCCGATCCACCAACTACTAGTGTCGTTCTCAGCAAGGGACGCAAGTTCAGATTTTATTACTTCATCCCACTGCTGCCCGTCAGGCCGTGCAAGCGCCTCTTGCACGGTTGTCGGCTCTGTTGCGGCTGCCATCATGCACCGTGTCATGTCGACTTAGCGGCCAGTTCTCGCGTCCTACCGCTTTGCCACATTTTGTTGCCTCCGGCTACGACGCGGCAACCTTGAGCATGCCGGCTGCTGGTCCTGCTGCTGCTCTGTTGCAACGTTGTCCTCAACCGCGGGCTCCCCTGCGTTGGCTGTTGTGTCTTCCGCTCGAGTGGCACCTGCACCTATTGCACTGCCCTTCTGCGCTCCAGCACCGTCGTCCTCCAAGGCATCAATCTCTGCAGCCGCCGGCTCCTCCTCACGTTCAAGGAGTTGGGAGCAATCCTCCTGCTTTGGAGAGTGCGCTGCGTCAATGTTGTTGCTGCTGCAATAGCTCTGCAGCTCATCAAACGTGACATCACGGCTGGTGATGACGTCGTGCGCTTGTGGGTCCAAGAGGCAGTATGCCTTGAGCGCACTCTCGTACCCGACGAACGCGTATGCCTTTGCACGTGGGTCAAGTTTGAAGTCTTTTCTTTGCGCGGCCTGTACCAACGCGTGCGCCTTGCACCCGAACGCCTTCAGGTGCGCTACGTTTGGTTTGCGTCCACTCCACGCCTCCTGTGGCATCTTCTAGCTGCCCTTCCCCTTCAGCACTGCCGTTGGGGTGAGGTTGGTGATGTAGCATGCCGTACTTACGGCCTCGGCCCAGAGGCTCCGTGGCAGCTTGGCATCCACGAGTACTTTCAGCACCATGGTGAGTAGCGTCTGGTTCGCACGCTACGCCACGCCATTAGATTGAGGCGTGTACGGAGTGGTCGACTGCCACTCAATCCCCTGCTCCTTCAGCCACACTCCGCAGCCCACGTACTCGCCGCCATTATTGCTGTGTAGTGCTCTGACCTTGTGGCCAGTCTGCCTCTCCACCGCTGCGACATTCTTCTTCAACCGGTCTAGCACCTCGCTTTTCCGCTTCAGAAAGTAGACATAGAGTTTTCTGCTGCAATCATCGATAAAGGTGACAAAGAACCACACGCCCCCAATGGACGGCGTCTTGATGGGTCCGCACACATCATTGTGCATGACCTCGAGCAGGTTCTCGGTCCGCCGTTGTCCATCTTCAAACAGCTTGCGCTCTGCCTTGCCCACGATGCAAGGCTTGCACTTGTGCTGTACGGAATCTGCTGCTGCGTCTGCTGCACAGGTGATGTTGAGGCCGCAAACCATGTCGCGCCTTGTCATCTCTTGCACGACTACGGGCGACAAGTGCCCCAGCCGCCGATACCACAGCTACAGGTCTGCTCCCCTGCCTTTTGCGAGGTTAACGGCGCGTGCTTGCGGGTCTGCCGCATCTGCTGCCGAGGGGAGGACCTTGGTCTCAACAACGTAGAGGCCTTCCTCGCGCATCGCCTCAAGCACGACCTCACCGCCGCCGTCCATTCGCACGACTGCACCTTTCCTGCGGAAGAGCACTTCATACCGCTTGTTGTGAAGCGGCTCACACTCAGAATGTCAGCCAGGCTGGGGACATATTGCACTTTTTGGATAACACACTGCGCCTTTTTACCACCAACCACCACCTCCACACCTACATCACCTTGGCCGGCCGCCGGTTCGACCTTGTCGTTCGCGACCACCATAGACTTGGCAGACTTGGTATAGTTAATGAACCCCACCTTCTCGACCTGGGTATGCTCCTCCGCACCTGAGTCGAGGCACCGCCGGTTGGCGCCCTTCAGGTCGTGATTCTTTGTGCCGTTGAGGAGCGCCTTCTTGCCTTTGGCACCTTTGCCGCCGGCCTGCGCCTCCTCCAGAAACTCCTTGGCCGAATGGCCCTCCTTGCCACAGTTATGGCATGCACCGCTCTTGGCACCCTTCTTGCCGCCGCCCTTACTGCCGCCTCGCTTGCCGCTGTTGCTGCCACCTTGTGATTTGATGACCAGGGCTGTTGAGGATAACGAGGTCTTGCCACCGCTGCAACGGTGCACCTCGTTGCGGATGTACTCGGTGACTGCGCCATAGGTGAGTTTATCCTCCTCCCAACCTTCCAGCATGGCAATGAGAGGACCCCAACTTTCGGGTAGGGCCATGAGGAGCGTCATCGCCTGCATATTCCTGTCAATCTTCGACCCCACATCATTGCATTGTGAGGCAAGAGACTCGATCTGTTGCATGGCGGAAATGACGTCCTCACCCTCCTCGATCCTCACTGTCAAGAGTCGCTTCATTGTGAAGATCTTGTTGGCTAGGGATGTTGATTCGTGGATGGAGCAGAGCTTCTTCCAGGCGTCAGCTGCAAGGTCGCAGCCGTGGATATAGCCCCACTGAGATTCATGTAACACCGACAATAGGAGCATCAGCGCCTCCATGTTCTTCCTTGTGAAGGCCGTCTTCTCCTCATCCGTTGCGCTTGCATCTTGAACCTCCATGCCCTTCATGAGCTCCAGCAGTCCCTTCCCTTGTGCACGAGGTGGAACTCAAAATACAACGGCGACGTCGCCCGTAGCGACACTCCCGTGCATTGCGGAAGCCGTGAATGTCTTGGTAGGCAGATCATGGGTGTGGGCCCATAACCCTTTGTCAGGAATACTGTCCTCGCATGATCTGATCCACCAAAAATATCCACGGCTGCTTAGTGCAAAGAGACTTCCAAGGGAGGTGTGTACGTTGGGTCGCCATAACACAAAGGGAGCATAACTCTGGCACAATACAGGTTGCAGAAACTGAGAAAGGCTGTAGACTGTTAATGGTTGGTTATATTGGTGAGATAACATCAGATTCTTATAGCTTGTGATCTAAGCTTTTCAATGCATCCAAACACGCCCAAAATGGAGCAGTAGAACCCCTGCTACGGCCGTTGATGTAACCCATGGTGGAGCCGCCCACCATGTCCACAAATGGGAGTGACGGGAGGCGCTTCGACGGTGGCTTGTCGAAGGGTCCTTCCTGGCTCTCCAACATGGGGGGAAGGCTCACCCTGGTCCAGGAGACCTCCCACGTCCCTTCCTTTATGGCCCACGTGCCTTTGGAGCTCACTGAAGTTGAACTCAGACCACTGGTGGTGAAATAATCCCGTCACCAATGACGGAACCCAGATTCCACCCACCTACCACCTGAACTTTGGATGGGGCTAACGTTCTGAATTCTCAACCAACTTGAGCGACTGAAAGCTTGAAACTGCATGAAAGAATCCAAGGAGTCCAAATCTGCAATGCAATCAGACATCCAACCATTCCTTAATGGTTGAACCAGGAAACAACGGCAAACAACATCCATGGTAGGGGCACTTTTTGACATGTGTGTGTGTGTGTGTGTGTGTGTGTGTGTGCGTGTGTGTGTGTGTGTGTGT
>SZWC01008018.1:0-27788 GCA_023375785.1 Penium margaritaceum
CCACGCCCACGCCCACGCCCACGCCCACGCCCACGCCCACGCCCACGCCCACGCCCACGTCCACGCCCATGCCCACCAGCGTGCTCACGCCCACGCGCACGCCCGCGCCCACGCCCACGCCGCCATGCCGCCGCAGCTGCTGTTGTTGCTACTTCTGCTGCCGCCACTGTTGTTGCCAATGCCGCTGCCCCTGCTGCTACTTCTGCCACTGCCACTATCGCTCCGTTCTATTTCTCCTGTTGCTACTGCTCCTGTACCCACGCTGGTGCTGTCCTTTCTTGCACTGAAACCATGGAACTTGCGGCGCTGGCGACGGCGGTGCTGGAGACAGCAATAATGACGGCGGTGGATTTGGGGGGGGGGTCCAGGGGGACGGTGGTCACTACGGCCATCGTGGCGACGGCGGTGCTGGCTGCGGGATGCAGCTCGAGGACGAGAGAAATTCTAATCCACACGATGTGGATAACGCCAAGCTTGACAAGTTGACCCGACCAGCATTAATCAATGTTTTCCTTCGCCACTGTTGGTTCTTAACCTACACTTTGCAAGAGCAACTGACAATCAGTACCTGGTAGAGCGAGCTCAGGTATGAAGAATTGGTTGTGAGAATACATAGGAAAACGATCAAAGTCCTAGACAACATTTCTTGCATATTTTTTCCATAATAATGTATGAACATGCACAAAGATGCAAACATTGATGTAAAGATAAATTGGATAAGTAAACATCCAAAGTGATAAGTTTTTATAGACGTACACATTTTTAGACATAAAAGTTTCTTATAAATGTAAATAGATGAATATAGAGATGTAATATAGATATAGATAAATATATAGAGATGTATATGCATATGGATATGGATATGGATATGGATATGGGTATGGATATGGATATGGATATGGATATGGATATGGATATGGATATGGATATGGATATGGATATGGATATGGATATGGATATGGATATGGATATGGGTATGGATATGGATATTGATATGGATATGGATATGGATATGGATATGGATATGGATATGGATATGGATATGGATATGGCTATGGATATGGATATGGATATGGATATGGATGTGGATACGGATATGGATATTCATATGGATGTGGATATGGTTATGGATATGGATACGGATATGGATATGGACATGTATATGGATATGGATATGAATATGGATGGGTTTCGATTAGAGTAAGGGTATGCCTTTGCATATGGATGTGATAAGAACATGGATATGGATATGGATTTTGATTTGGATGTAGATATGAAAATGGATATGGATATGGATATGGATATGGACATGGATATAGGTCTAGACATTGAAGTAGACAAACATATGTACATATACATATAAAATTACATATACATTGAATATAAAGCGACACTTCATGTACATGTCCATGTAGTTGTGGGGTCACTATGTAACCCTATGCACGCTTTGCGTGCAACACCCGCCTCTTGTTTTTTTTCTTTTTTTTTGTGTGGCTTAGACAGCCTTAGAGGTGAGGGAACCTATGCTGCACCCTTGGGGTCTTAGAAAAGATCCCTCTGGTGAAAGCTTTCAGTCAAAAGACTGTGCTTTATGTGACGAGTCACACCAGTTTAGGTACCCACGTAGGAACAAAGTCCTGCGTGGGTGATGTGGGAGTCTCACCCACCAACCCTCACCCCTAAGGGTACCTTCGCCACGGGTCGTAACCATATGGCATGGGGGATCAAAGCTAGCTTTTACACTAGGCTTTGATGTACCCGTCCCCCCGAGGAGGTAGATGTGTTAAGCCAGATTTTTTTTCAGCGTTGGGTGAATAGCGAAATAATGTGGATGTAATTTTTTATCAACCTTGCAGGTGTGTGACATGTGGGTTAGTTGTTGTGTTATCTTGTTTATTTCTTTATTGTCGCCTTTCTGGTGTAGTCACAGTATATGAAGGTTGATCTGTTCTTCAAAGAGTTTGAGGATTGATCTTGTTAGCATGGTGGTAGGGTTCCACAATGCTTTCTTAGTTCCAAGAGAGATTTGACTCCTGTAGATCCATATTTCCCGGAAAGTTATGGCTTGTAGTGTCTGCCACCACTGGAAGAGTGTGTGTTGGTCATGGAAGACGAAATTAGTATGTATAGTTTGTCCGCACATTGAGTGGAATCTTTTTTGTAGTTTGACTGATATAGGCCAGATTTTTGGGCAGTGCTCGAAGGTATGTGAAATGGTTTCTTCGAGTATGTTACACAGGGGGCATAGTACTGTAAAAGGTGGGGGGAAGAAACGTAGGCGAAAACGAACTTGTATACTTCTTAGTAGAATTTTTGCAGTGGTGTCTTTTTGTTTTGGGGTTAGAGTTGGGGCGGTGAGAATGGTTCTAAGTGTGGTTTTAGGAAAAGGTGGGGCTTCCTCTGCTTGCCACTTTTCTGGATAGGTGATGTCTTTGACGTGTGTTTTGATTAAACTGCCGTAGATGTCAGTTAGTTTTGGCCGTTTCTTAGTTGAGAGTCTCCAGGAAGGGATCGGTGTGTTGTTGCAGCAGCCAATAAAATTGTTGTTCAAAGTGTGTACTGGAGTCCAGATACTCAAATCATGGATCGGTGTGACCGGGAGTGTGGTTGGTGTAATTTCTAAAGAAGGGTTAACCGCGAAAGCTATCGCGAGGTAGCCTTCTTGTTGTGGTTCCAACTTGTATATTAGCTCCGGTAGTGTGTTGGTATAGGATGTAAGGCACCAAAAGCTGTGTGTGCTCGAAAGGTCCTCTTCCGGTTTTCATTATCCTTTTCAAAAAAGAGGACCTTTCGAACCCAGCCCTTTATGGTTTGGGAGTATGTTTCACTCCTTCATCCTAAGAGCTGTCACTTCCGGTTTTCATTATGATCTGAAAAGATTCATGTTCCTAAGGTTTTAGTTCCTCAGTCCCTTTTCAATAAACATTACGCCATTGTTACGCCAAGAAATTAGTAGATGGATTACGGGGATTAGGTGCAAAGCACAAGATGATTCGAGGAACTGGGTAAAATTTGTTTTTTGAATAATTTTAATTTCATGGAAATTTTAAGAAATGTTTAGCGCATACATATAATAGCGAGAAACATAATGAAGAATTTCGTGGGGATGGGCACTCGAGTCGAGCGACGACTGCATCACTACATCGTGAGTGGTCACTTAGAGAAATTCAACCAATAATGTAGGGGGTTCCAAAGATATCGAGGCACGTCTTTCTAAAAGTCTAGCGCTGTTGAGAAGTCAACTCACGGTATCGAAGCATTGATACAATTCTCCACAATACTATCGATCATTCTAGAAATCGGTCAAATGTGTCTGAACCTTCGGAAAAGGAACACTAGAGGTCGGGGCAGGTGGCAAAAATTCCCTCGTCCGAACAGCGTACAAATCCTAAGATCAACGTAAAGTGGGTCACAAATGCAGCGACAAAAATGTTCATTCGTCGGTTTTAGGTACTCGTGTACGTCTAGATGTAACACTCCCCTCCCCTCCCCTTTTGTAACTGCGACGTCTTGGTGCGTTAGTATTACTAGGCCAATGAAACCTGTAGTAGCCATTCACCAGGTGATCGACATCGCGATCCCGACTATTCCTCACAACATTGTACATGTGCCACTTGACGAGATGCTTTTTTGTTTTTCCTCGACGTCGATGTCTGAGGATATCCTCGATCTCCGTGTCCTCGTCCACTCGAAGCTGAAGCGGAGGGACAACATCTTGCCACGTGATTTTTTCAGGGGTTCCGATAGTGCTTGTGCTTGCAAGCGTGAAAAACCTGGTGTATTGCCATTATTTCGGGTAGGCAAAGTTGAGCAGCAACTTGGGATGCATTCGATCCATGTTGAATGGTCCCAACCATCAAGGCTTGAACTGTGCGATGTATCGTCAGCAGAGTTTGATAGTTGTTGAGCTTAGTTGGACGCAATCGCCAACATTAAAGATGACGCTGTTGTGATGTTAGTGTGCTGCTTGCTTCACTACTACCTATGTCTTTGTGAGGGTTTGCCATGTTCCCTTCTAGACGCTGGAGAAGTCGCATACATGGATGCCAATCTTGAGAATGTAACTTTGGCTCTGTACTCTAGTTAGAGTGGCGGGAATTTTGCCGTAGACCATGTCAAATTGATTTTTACTAGTTGTGGTGGAAGTTGCAGAATTATATGCGAATTCAACTGTTGATAGTTTTGCCACCCTATGAGTTCCATGGGGTTTGCAGAAAGTGCACAGAAGTTGTTAGAGCGTCTGATTCATTAGCTCGCATGTGGCTTTGAGGGTAAATGCCTTTGAAAGCTCATTCCGATTGCTACAACGTGTCATAAGCCCGCGGTAAGAATGGTTATTGAAGCGGCCGTCTCTGACGCTAATCATGGTATGTGACACCACGTACAACCATACGATGTGATTTGAAAACACCGTTGTTTCTTTGGTGGTGATGGTGGTCGTTGTCGGGATGAAGTGGGATATTTTGGAAAATATTTTCACCACAAGAAAGAAGGTGTGATACCCCTCCGGGGCGACGGGTAGTCCCTTCATGAATTACATGCTGAGGAGGACTTACGTCTCCGTTGAAACAGGGAGAGGTTGGAGTCGTCCTGGTTGCATCGTACGACACGGTTTTTGCTACTAAGAGGTGTTGCACGATTTGCAGTCTGCATGCGGTCCCACAAGTAGTACTTTGCCAGCTCTTTTAGCATCGTCTCCTGGCCAAAGTTTTTACCTGGACCGGTGTCGTGGCAGCCCTCCAATAGCATCCTTTGTATCTGTTCATATGGTGGCATGCCGACTTGGCGAGTGAATCGGTGTTACATGTAGGAATTGTTGAACCAGAATTTGGTTTTGTTGTACCTGGCGAACTCCTTGTAACCCTTTGTGAATAACCTCGCTAGGTAAGTGTCACGTTTAACAACAAACATGCTGATCTCATCCATCAAGTCCAGTCTTCGATTGAGAGCATCTGCTTAATTTGTTTTTCGAAATCAGTACTTGATCTCACAGTTGAATTTGGACCTAAGGAAGTTCATCTATTTAGTTTGTGGACGCGTCAGATGTGGTTGAGTCTTGAGATATCCGAGTGGATGGTGGTCGGTGCTGACGATACATCGTCACATTTTGAATGCGTGAATGGGCGCCAACATTTCCTTCTCGTGCATTGCAAAATTAAGTTAAGGCATGAATAGTTCTTTTTTTCTACATATACAAGACCTGCGGTTCTCCACTGCTGTAGTACTCGAGGAGAACGGCCCCGATTACTCGAGGATGCACTGATCGCTATGATGTAGCCTAATGATGGATAAGTGAATATTTTGCCTGGGGTTCATGTCAGAGCGTTTCTCAAATATTTAAATGCTTATTTTTTTGTGTCTCCCCAACTCCAGTTGGTAGTTTTACAAAGGAGATCAAAGAGAGGTGGTGACATTCGAGCGTAGTCCTTTATGAATTGATGGTCGTAGTTGCAATTTTCCAAAAAAACATGGACATCTTAAACATTGGCTATCGGTCACCAATGAATGACCGCATCTACTTTCTTTGGGTCCATGGTAATCCTTCCGCTGCCAATGATGTGGACTAGAAACGTGATAGAATATCGACCAAAGTTGCAGTTCAAGAGTTTTGTATAGAACTTTGCATGTTGTGACATCTTGAGAATGTTTTGGTAATGTCTAGTGTGATCCTCCGGGGTGCGAGTGTACACCGGGATGCCATTAAGAACTACGACGACAAAGTTGTTGAGATGGCCAACAAAAATATTGTAGGGACGCCCGTGAGTCCGGATGGCATGATTGTGAACTCAAAGTGTCTGTATATAGTGCAGAACACCGCTTTCTCAACATCCTTAGTAGCAGATCAGATGGTAGCCGCATCGTAAGTAAAATTTTGTGGAAATTCCTGTACTGTGCAGTTGATAAAAAAATTCATATGCTCGTGGAGGGTGTAGTAGTTCTTCATAATGATGTCATTCAACATAATGTAGTCCACACATGTCTATATCTCACTAGTTCTTGTTCTTACAAAAAAAACACACATGCAACGTACAGAATTATGGATGTAATCCATACACATTATGATGAAGCCCTCATAGAGAATCTCATCCAACTATTGCTTGAGCTTGTTCAATTTGTGGGTGCTCATCTGATAGGTTCCCTCTACCGTCAGTCCTGAACCCCACTTCAGGTTTGTCTAATGATTGACGCTTTGTTGTGGAGGTAAGTATAGAGGCAATTTTTCAGGAAAAACCCCCTCAACCTTTTTAACAAGGGATATAAAGCCCTGTGGAATGGCTGGAGATTTGTAGGCATTAAGGCTGATGTTTTTGCATCCGCTACTGTGATATCCTCTGCTGATCTTGGCTCCACTCAAGCTAGCTACGCTTGCGCTCCGTGTTCGTAGACACAATTTTGCTACATCTAGCGATATCGGCCGCGTGCGTCATTTTGCGAGTACCACATCTTCCTATGCAACTTCCTGCTCTACTATTGCCCATAACCACAACTACATTGTGGGCCGCTCAATCAGAGGCAATTATCTCTGATCATTAATGCTGACACAGAATGTGTCCCTGATCCTATCTAGTTGTAGAATATGCCGGTATAGGTAATCTTGCAAAGTGATGATTTTGTGGTTGCTCATTTGGCAAGTTCATATATGTCCAATGGTGGGCAGATCATACACTCGGATTTTAGTGCGCTCTTCGAGTGCGGTCGAACACCATGCATTGACACCATTCACTAAAAACCTAGTGCACTTGAATGGTGCACACTCTAGAAATATCTCTCCCCCCCCTCTCTCTATCTATCTCTATTTATCTATCTCTCTGTCTCCCTCTCTCTCTCTCTCTCTCTCTCTCTCTCTTTCTCTCTCTCTCTCTCTCTCTCTCTCTCTCCCTCTCTCTCTCTCTCTCTCTCTCTCTCTTTCTCTCTCTCTCTCTCTCTCTCTCTCTCTCCCTCTCTCTCTCTCTCTCTCTCTCTCTCTCTCTCTATCTCTCTCTCTCTCTCTCTCTCTCTCTCTCTCCCTCTCTCTCTCTCTCTCTCTCTCTCTCTCTCTCTCTCTCTCTCTCTCTCTCTCTCTCTCTCTCTCTCTCTCTCTCTCTCTCTCTCTCTCTCTCTCTCTTTCTCTCTCTCTCTCTCTTGCGTGTGCGCTCTCTCTTCCTCCCTTGATGTCTCTCTCTATTGCTACCCCTTGACTCGCCAAAAATATTCTAAAAATCGTGAAAACACTTTTTCGTTTTGTAATCAAATATAGTTTGGGTTGTCAATTTCTTTTGTTATTTGTTTCACGAGAGAAACTTACACATATAACACTGACCTATACTAGTCTCTCAATTTCCCTATCGTGATAGGTTTGTATTAATGCTTCAGAATATCCGAACCAGTAAGTATTATCTGAAGTCCGAGGCATTAGTCACGGTCATTCGCGTCGATCGAGGGTTTGACTAGTCGTTGACTCCGATCGGAGGGTGACGGCCGTCGTTAGCTGCCGGTAGAGAGCATGATAGGCTATCGTCTTCTTGATCCGATTGCCGTCGGATGTCGTAGGAGAGACTAATCCGTTACTAATTCCCCTTAGTGCGTGGTATAGTGTATATGAGTCGGTGCGATCGTTTTGTATGATAGAGTGCAGTTATCGCACACTGAGTGTGCGATGCTGTGAAGTTTCAATTCAAATCGGGTTGTGTTGTTAGTTACGAAGAGAGGTACCTGGTTTGCGAAGATTAGCACTGCGCAATTGGCAAAAAAGATTCACCACGAGAATAGGTTTTGTCGTTTCTCGCGAGCGTCGGATATTTCAAATGGGACGAAATACCGAAGTATAAGAGGAACCGGTCCTTCTCATTCATAAGTTTTTTCCTCACGTGTGGACAATATTCATAGCGATGAATGAAGAGAGACAATCGATCCAGTGAGAGAATGTGATATGTTCATACTTTTTGCATAAGAACAAATAGAGCTTGGTTTTGTACCCTAGTCGCTGTAAACATCGGCCCACCACTCCTTGACTTCCTTTATTTCCATTGTAGGATTGTTAACGGACGAGATAAAAGACCAAAAAAGTCGCTATTCGCAACAATTCGCCACGGTTCCCTGTGGACTATTCGAATCGAAAATGCAAGGAACGGGACCTAGATTCACATATAATAAGTCAAATCTCCAAACTCGGAGCCAGCTGGTTTGCTTTTTCTCGACGTCTATATCGGGTTGCAAACGTAGCTGGTTTGCCGTGTAAACTAACAGATTTCTACTCTGGATTCAGCAAATTCGGAATGGGATGTCGCACACTGAGTGCGTGATAAGTGCACTTTTACACGTATTTCGATCGCACTGGCCACACGCACTACCTCCATACACTGGGCCCGTCTCTGGACCACCTGGCCAGGATAAGCGAAGGATTAGTCGTGTCAAAACAGGCAATGACAAACATATCGCCGAAAATGACAGTACACTGTCGATGGCAGGTGGACGGCCGTCGCGAAGATAAGAGAAGCTGCCAACAGCGATCGACCGGCCGGTTCCAAAGGACGGCTGCGATATCAGCATAAAAATACGATGTTCGCAAATAATCTTTCACCTCTACTTCGGAAATAACACTCAAGTACACTTTCGTACATATATACGTCGTGAACGTAATTTTAGGTTTTCTATTCTACAAGGACCAGATAAAAAAAACTTCACACTGATCAGCATTATCTCTTTCATTCTTCTGATATTTTATAGTTTTATCAGGTTGTGTTTTTTCCACACAATCATTTGTTTAAAATACCAAACATAAACACACACGATTTTAAGAAAATACAAGATGTAAATCTACCTCAATAGGTTCCATTATACAAAATAGTTTATCTGCCCAATAAGGCAAAATTCAAGGTTTGATTAGGCACATGAGACAAATTAGCGCACTGAGTGCGCTCGTAGTGTACTTTTGTATGGTGACTAAGTGCACTTGCCACATACACTAACCCCACGCACTGGGGACCCTTCTAAGGATAGAATTTACTTGCCACATAAGACAAAAGCATGTTGTGCACTTGGACACATGAGACAAATCAGCGCACTAAGTGCGCTCTTAGTGTACGTTTATATGGTGAGTGAGCGCACTTGTCACATACATCAACCCCACGCACTGGGGACCCTTCTAAGGAGAGAATTTTCTTGCCACATAAGACAAAAAAATATTGTACACTTGGACATATGAGACAAATCAGCACACTGAGTGCGCTCTCAGTGTAATTTTATGTGGTGAGTGAGCGCACTTGCCACATACACTAGTCCCACGCACTGGGAACCCTTCTAAGGAGAGAATTTTCTTACCACATAAGACAAAAAGATATTGTACACTTGGAGACATGAGACAAATCAGCACACTGAGTGGGCTCTCGGTGTACTTTTATATGGTAAGTGAGCGCACTTCCCACATACACTAGCCCCACGCATTAAGGTCCTTCCGAAGAGAAACTTGTTTTGCCATATAAGACAAAGAGGAGATTTTATTTGACATATGAGACAAATGAGCACACTGAGTGCGCTCTTAGTGTACTTTTGTATGGTTTTTGTGCGCACTTGCCACATGCACTAACCCCACGCACTGGAGTCCTTCCTAAGAAGAGATTTTGTACGCCATATAGGACAAAAGTACGCTCTTATCATACACAACAGAAAGAGTGTAAGGATTGGTGTAAGCTACTCCCTTGTAAGAGAGCACACTCAAGGTACACACTAAAAAACTAGCGTATGAAATGGCCTCGATTAACCATACCTTTATTGCAAACGATAGTCCTTGCTGTCGCAAATTTTGAATGCGGATTCAAGAAAGACCAACGGGCAACACTGCTCTGAGTACAACCAAGGTATTATAAAAACATGAGAACCGGTATTATTAGATGGAGGAGCTTCTCAAAGTTTCGTCAACAATGACATGGTTTGGAAGTTGGGTTTACACATCAAATCCCGGTTTGAAGGAAATACCGTCAACAAAGGATTGTAGGTCCATGGACTTCACGAATCCCTCCAACTATAAATTGGGGATTTACACGATGCAATAATCTCACAAACTTGCCGAGGTATGGTCATACACTAGTCTTTTTGTGTGTACCTTGAGTGTGCTCAGTGTTTCCCGTTGGTCTTTCTTGAATCCGCATTCAAAATTTGCGACAGCAAGGACTATCGTTTGCAATAAAGTGGGCCATTCAAATGGGCGATGGATTAATGCAGATTGTTCCAACCAGGAAAGAGGTTTACCGTCTATTCCTATCCTTTGTTGTTTCCCAACTCTTAATTTTTTCTCGATGACTTCCTCCCTTTTTAGCCTGCTGCTACTAATTCCAGCAGTCCTTGGAGATGTGCCTTGGATTTTCACCAGTCAAGCACAACCGTTGACTGCATTAGTTGGTGGTGTCAATCTCCATCAGAGATGAGGTTTGCATTGATTGTGGATTTTTCTGCCTTGATATGGATTGTGGCCTCAGGGTTGCTAGCCATTGGATTCATGCATCCAAGTATTGTAGTTGGTGCTATTGATGCGATAAGCTACTATGATCATTTGCGGAAGGCCGTCTTTGATGTCAAATATTGTGATTGCTTCACTGATTTCTGCATTGAGACCGTTGTTGAAGTAGAAATAGAGTCTGTTGAAGAAGAGGTACTGCCAATAATGTTTCTGCAAATACTTTGTGTGTACTCTGTCACGCTGGACTGCTGGCGTAAAGGTTGGAACTTCTCTCTTGCGTAAAAAGTTTGTTCATTTTCCCAGAAGGTGCAAGTGTGGCGTGTGCAAAGTCTTCCAATTTTTTGGTGGAGTCAGAAATTCGTATCACATCAGATTGATCATCTTGAGAGGTAGAACATATTAATTCAAGAATGTGAGAGCTGTCGCATGAGCCATTGATCTAGCTTTGTTGGTTTCCTGCTGCCGTTGGATTGTCTTTAGGTCGAACTACCAACGTTAAGTTGTACTACACCAAAGCGAGGCCGCGAGGTCAATGCTGTTTTTTTTTTTTGGTGACCCAGAATTGGTGTAGTACACCTCTAAACTCATCAGCCACATCCAAAATGGTGCAGGAAGTGCTGGTCAAATGTCGGGTTCATCTGAGGGCTGGTTATTCCTCTTGGTGACTACTACTTCCTACTCACGCATTTTGATGCTCCTCTTCCTACTGTGAGTTTTTGGAGTAGATGGCAATTGAGGATCTTGGGTTGTGAAACCTTGCAATGTAGATCCTCATTAATGCAAGCTTGTCAGTTCGTGCCTCCCATCGTGCCAGGTGTCACCTTGGCGGAAAACAACGAAGGTGAAGGGTTTTTTAAGCTTGAGGGGTCCGTCACTGGATTGGCTGTTAAGGTGTTTGGTGCTGTGCCATTTGCCGCAAAGGTTGTCCCTGGTGCATGGAAAGCGTCATGGCCTCCGAGCTGCTGATCCTCTATCACAGGAGTCGTTGCCATTTCCTACTGCTCATTGGCGGGTGCACTTGCTTTGTGCATCATCTTCATTGCAAAGTCTGCAAGGTCTCGTGCAAGGGTTTCACCATGTTATTAATGAGTCGGCTGCCCCTCTTGTGCCGCTACGTTCTGGTACCAAGTGTTAAGTGGAGCGGAACGTGGATGGTTCATAGGGATGAGGTACATAGCAGAAGTTGATTCAAGGAATCAGGACAATTGGATAGCTTGCATTTAGCAGTAATTGTACTATGATGACAAGTGTCAGACATGTCAAGCACATGTATACAATAGCAAGAAACAATATGAAGCATATTTTTGGTTTTGGATGCTTGAGTCGAGCGACGTGTGCCACGCCGCACCGTGAGTGGTCACTTCAAGAAACTCCACAGAGAATTCGGGGGATGTTGAGAATATCAAGGCATGTCCTTATAAAACTCTACCATTATTGAGAAGTTGACCAAACAGACATTGATACATTTTGTGAAAGAAACTGGTCGACTGTGGGAGAACATTCACGAACGGAACAAATGAGGTCGGGGCAAGTTGCAAATATGATCTTGGCCGAATGCCGTAAAAATCATGAGGTCAATGTGTGGTGGGCCCTAAATTTAATCACAAGAATACCCATTTGGGGTTTTCAGGGGTTCCTGTATGTCTAGAACATAACAATCATGGCCCAAAATCATGCATATTTGAAATTTGAGTTAAGTGAACCTCCTCATTGACTGGAGCGTGATCGTCCTGTTGTGCACAGTGAGAATTCCACATGCCTCAAGCGAAGTTGTGGATAGAAGATGGAAAGAAATTAACACGGAGGGCTTCACTTATCTGCATTTTGACATTGTTTTTAAAGGATCCATCTAATAGTAGTACAACAATGGTATGTGATACAAAATGTATCACGAGTGAATGTGCAATGTAATTCAAGATCTTTATCAGACCTCAGGTAATCTCCAAGAAATGATCCTTACTTCATTATTTTGTGATTCACGGAAAGTTCAAGGCTTAAAGGGTGTACTGGTTTTGCTTATTTCAGGAAATTACTTCCTTGCAAATATTGGAAATTTAGAGACTCCAAAGTATGCCATCAATCCTTGTTCATAACGTAATGCTTGAAATGGACATGGGAAGAACATAATCAATCCTCAGCATCATATGAGGAAAAATGGTGAAGTTTAGAATGAATGAACATGGCGTTGTATGGAGTTGAATGCTGTTGTGTGGGGCTATACGATGTTGTGCAGAGTTGTACACAGCTTACAGGGTTGTATGAAGTTGTACGGAGTTATGTGGAGTTGTAAGGTAGTTTACGGAGTTGTACGGAGGTGTGCAGAGTTATACAGAGATGTACAGAGATGTACAGGGTTCTGCGAAGTTATACGGAGTCGTAAAGAGATATATTAATTTTTATAGAGTTGTACAGAGTTTTCTGGGGCTAAACGGAGCTGTACGCAGGTATACAGAGTTTTTTAGAGATGTTCTGAGTTGTGAGAAGTTGATCCAGCATTGTAGTGAACTGTTCGGAGTTATATGGAATTATACAGAGTTTAGTAGACTTAAAATTTTCTACGGAGTTGTTCAGAGTTGTACAGGTATGTAGAGAGTCGCACGGAGTTTTCTGGAGCTATATGGAGTTGTATGGATTATAGGAAGTTGTTGGGAGCTGTATGGAGTTTTAAGAAATGGATTTGAGTTGTAGGGAGTTTAACAAAGTTGTACAAAGCTGTACACAGATGTATGGATTTGTGGTGAGTTACACGGAGATGTACAGAGGTCTACACAGATGTATAGGGCTGTAGACAGTTGTAAAAAGCTGTACGGAGTTGTAAGCACATGCATGGAGTTGTACACAGTTGTGTATAGTATAGGCCATTTCAAGTTGTGCATTGTTGTATGGGAGTTGTAAGGTGTTTTACAGAGCTGTATGGAGTTTTACATTGTTGTATGGAGTTGTACGGGGATGTACAAAGTTGTACAATTTTTTACGCAGTTGTATAGTATTATAAAGAGCTGTGCGGAGTTTTACAGAGTTGTACACAGTTGTATGGAATTGTACACGTTTTACAGAGTTCTACGGTTTTGAATAGACTTGTACAGAGTTGTACGGAGTTTTACGGAGTTCTACGGAGTTTTATAAAGTTTTACGGGATTGTAGAAGCTTGTACGGAGTCGTACATAGTTGTAAGGAGCTTTGCGGAGTTGTACAAATTTGTACAGAGTTGTATTGAGTTGTATAGAGTTGAACGGAGTTTTATGGAGTTTTAGATAGTTGTACAGAGGTTTCCAAACCTGAACGGAGTTGTATAGATTTGTACAGAGTTTTACGTAGTTGTTCAGAGCTCTACACATTTGTACAAAGTTTTCAGAGTTGTACAGAGTTGTGTGGAGCTGTACGGGGTTGTACGGAATTGAACAGATTTTTTCAGAGTTGTATGAAGTTGCACAGAGTTGTGTGGATTTGTACGGGGTCGTACAGAATTGCATAGATATGTATGGAGTTTTTCAGTATTTTATAGAGTTATAGCGATTTTTACCCAGTTTTATGGAGCAGTACGGATGTGTATGTTGTTGTACGGAGTTGCATAGAGTTCTACAGAGTTGTACTATGTGAGTTATGGTTAATCCCCCTAAATTCATACACTCGACAATTGGTGTGTCAAAAATTGTATTCCTATGTGCAAACATTTTTCAGAAAACATCAACATCAATTAATGTCTCTAGGGCCCGGATATACATTCCTTACGTAAGGTGCTCGTTATCATGGATTATGTGTACTTTGTTCTACTTGTTGTTAGAAGTCCATGTTCACTAATATGTTCACTTCCCAATACACTTGCCAATACACCGTTTCAGGGGTGAGGTGATTGGTCATATATGTACTATGTTGAACGGACTTGTAAGGAGTTGTACAGAGTTGTATGGAATTGTACATAGGTTTTCAAGGTTTTCCGGAGTCGTATGGAGCTATAAAGTGGTTTACAGAGTTGTACAGGGTTGCACATAGTTGTACGGGGTTTTTCAGAGCTGCACAGAGTTGTACAAAGTTGTACTGAGTTGTACGGTGTTGTAAGGAGGTTTACTGAGTTTTATAGAGTGGTACGGAGGTGTGTGGAGCTGTACTGATTTTTATAGAGTTGTACGGATTTTTTAGAGTTGTATTGAGTTGTGCGGAGTTGTATGGCATTTTATGGAGAGATACAAAGTTGTACAAAATTGAAAGAAGTTGTACGGATTTAAATGCAGTTGTAAGAAGTTTTTCTGGATTTGTGCGGAGTTGTACATATTTGTTTGGAGTTGTAGGAAGTTGTAAGTTATTGTCCAGAGTCATACGGATTTATACAGAGTTGTATGGAGTTGTAAGGAATTGTAGGGAGTAGTTCATAGTTGTACAGATTTTTACAGTATCCTACAGGGTTGAACGGAGTTGTACATTGTTGCACAAAATTTTATGGATTTGTACGGTGTTGTAAAAATTTGTACCGAGTTTTATGGATTTGTACAGAGTTGTATGGAGTTGTACGGATTTGTATGGATTTTTAGGGTGTTGAACAGATGTGTACGGAGTCGTACAGAGTTGTATGGAGCTGTACAATAATTTACAGGACTGTACATAGTTGTATGGAGTCGTACTGAGTTGTACTGAGGTTTACGGAGTTGCCCATAGTTGTAGAGATTCGTACGAATCTGTACAAAGTTGTATGAAGTTTACAGAGTTGTAAAGATTTGTGCAGAGTTATATGGATTTGTACATAGTTGTACGAATTTGAAAACAACATGTACATAAATGTATGGAGTTTAACAGGATTGTAAGCTGTTTTCCGGAGCTGAACGGAGTTGTACCTAGTTGTACGGAGTTGTAGAGAGGTTTTGGAGCTGCACGGAGTTGTACAGATTTCTACAACTTCATACATAGTTGTGCAAAGATATAGGGAGCTATACGGAGTTGTAAATATTTTTGCAGAGTTGTACGGAGCTGTACGGAGTTGTATGGATTTTTCCAGAGTTTTACTGATGTATACGGGATTGAACCGACATGTATGTACTTGTACGGAGTTGTTTGGAACTGTAAGAGTTTTATGGGACGGGGTTGTACAACGTTGTACAGATATGTAAGGAGGTATACGGAGGTGTACCGAGATTTATAGAGTTTTACGGAGTTGCACTGAGTAGGACGGAGTTGTACAAAGTTGCACGGAGTTGTATGGAGTTTTACCTGGTTGTACTGAGTTTTCAGGAGCTAAACAGAGTTACACGGAGTTTTATGAATTTGGGATCTGTATAGTGTTGTTTGGATTTGTACGTGGTTGTACAAAGCTGTACGGAGTTATATGGAGCTTTCCTTAGTTGTGCGGAGTTGTGCGTAGTTGTACGGAATTGTACGGAGCTCTTACAGAGTTGTACTGAGTTGTACGTAGTTCTACGGACTTTTACAGAGTTATACATAATTGTAAGGTGTTTTACTGAGTTGAAAATAGTTTTATGGAGTTTAGCGGAGTTGTAATAAGTTTTATGGATTTGTACCGAGTTTACAGAGTTGAACGTTGTTGTACTATGTTGAACACAGTTGTACGAAGCGGTAAGGATCTGTAGTAAGTTGCACGAAGTTGTACAGAGTTTTATAGAGTTTTACACTATTGTATGGATTTGTATGAAGTTGTGCGCAAACGTACGGATTTGGGTGGAGTTTTAGGGAGTTTTACGGAGTTGTACGAATTTGTACGGTGCTATACGGGGTTGTGTGGAGCTATACAGAGTTTTACCAAGTTGTACAGAGTTGTACGGAGTATTACAGAGTTATACAATTTTTCACGAAGTTGCATAGATTTGAACGGAATTATACGGATTTGTGTGGAGTTGAATGGGGTCTTATAGAGCTGTAAACAGTTGTGCGGGGTTTTATGGTGTTATACGGAGCTATATAAAGTTGTAAATATTAGTGCAGAGTTGTACACAGATGAACAATATTGTACAGAGTTCTATGGAGTTCTACAGAGTTGTACACATTTGTATAGAATGGTGCAGAATATTATGGAGTTGTACACGGTTGTATTGAGTTGTACAGAGTTGTACAGAGTTGAATTGAGTTGTACAGAGTTGTAGAAAGTTGTATGGGGTTGTATAGATTTTTAAGGAGTTGAAAAGGGTTGTATGGAGGTGTACAAAGTTGTACAGAGTTGTACGGGGTTGTATCCAGTTGCACAGAGGTTTACAGAGTTGTACGGATTTGTACCTAGTTTTGCCAAGGTGTATAGAGTTCTCCTAAGATGTGCGGAGTTATAGGAGTTGTACAAAGTTATACAAAGTTTTACATAATGGTACAAAGTTGTATGGGGTTGTACAGAATTGTACAAATGCATACATCATTATATAGAGTGGTACAAATTTGTATAGAACTGTATGGAGTTCATCGGAGTTGTACAGAGCTGTACTGAATTGTACTAAGTTGTACAGGGTTTTACAGAGTTGTACAAAGTTGTACGGAGGTGTAAAAAGTTGCCGAAAGTTGTACAGAGTTGTATAGAGTTTTACACATTTTTACGCAGGTGTAAGATGTTGTACGGATTCGTATGGAGTTGCACAGAGTTTAATAGTGCTATATGGAGTTGTACAGATTTGTACGGAGTTGTGTGGAGTTGTACGGAGTTCAAAGGAGTTATACGGAGTTGCACAGAGTTGTACAGAGTAGTACAACTTTGTACGGGGTTGTTGGTAGTGTTTCGAAGTTGTATAGATTTTTACTGAGTTGTACGGAGTTACACAGGGTTGTATAGAGTTGTATGGAGTTGTACATAGGTGTATAGAGCTATTCAGATTTTAACGGGGTTGTGTGGAGTTGTGTGGAATTATACAAATTTGTACAGATTTTTATGGAATTGTACGGAGTTGTACAGCGTTGTATGGAGTTTTACACAATGGCATAGATTTGCACAGAGGTTTTTGGAGCTATACGGATTTGTGTACACAAATGTACGGAGGTGTACAGATTTGTACATAGATGTACAAAGTTGTACTGGTTTGTATGAAATTGTACGAATTTTTATGGAGTTGTATAGAGATTTACGGAGTGGCATGGTGTTGTGCGGTATGGAACAAAGTTGTGCTGAATGATTATGAGTTGTACGGGCTTGAACGGAGTTGTTCAGAGGTCTACGGAGTTGTATGTGGTTGTATGGAGTTGTGCACATTTCTAAGGAGATATAAAAAGTCGTACGGAGCTCTACGGAGGTGTATGGAGTTGTGCACACTTGTAAATAGTTGTACAGAGCTGTACAAAATTATACCAAAATGCACGGAGTTGTTCAGAGTTATACACAGTTGTATAGATTTGTAGAGAGTTGTACGGAGGTGTATGGATTTGTACAAAGTTTTTCAGAGTTGTACAGGGCTATATTGAGTTGTAATGAATTTTTCAGAGTTTTGGAGTTGTATGGAGTTGTATGGAGTTGTACGGAGTTGTATGGAGTTATACAAAGTTGTACAGAGTTGTATGGACTTGTATAGAGTGGTAAGAAATTGTATTGAATTTTACAAAAGTTGTACAAGGTTTAATCGAGTTGTACAAAGTAATTTGGAGTCCGTACAGAGTTATTCCGAGTTGTACAGAGTTGAACAAAGTTACACGGAGTTGCACAGATTTGTACGCAGTTTTACGTAGTTATACAGAGTTTTACCAAGTTGTGCGGAGTTGTACGGAGTTGTATGGATTTGTACAAAGTGGTACGGAGTTATATATAGTTGTACAGAGTTGTACGGAATTGTACAGAGTTATACGGAGTTGTACGTAGTTGTACAGAGCTGTATGAATTTGCACAGAATTTTACAGAGTTGTACTCAGTTGTACAAAGTTGTGCTGACTTGTACGGGGTTGTGCAGAGTTGTATGGAGTTGTATGGAGTTGTGCAGAGATGTACGGGGTTGTAGGGGGATGTACACAGTTGTCAGAAGTGGGACGTATTTCTACAAAATTGTATGGGGTTGTACAATTTGTCCCGGTTATACGTATTTGTATGGAGTTGTACATAGTATTTTGGATATTTATTGAGCTGTACAGAGTGGTATGGATTTGTACAAAATTTTCAAATGTTGTTTGGAGTTGTACGGAGCTGTACTGAGCTATATGAAGCTGTACACGGTTGTAAAGAGTTGTATGGAGTTGTACAGAGTTGTAGAAAGTTGTGCAGATTTGTACAGAGTTGTATGGAGTTTTGCAGAACTGTACGGGACTATACAAAGCTGTATAATGTTGTGCAAGGTTGAACAGAGTTGTACAAAATTGTACAGATTTATTCCATGTTGTACAGAGTTTTACAGAATGGTTCGGAGTTGTACGGAGTTGTACAGAATTATACGGAGATGAACAGATTTGAACAGAGTTGTACGGAGTTGTTTGGGGTTGTAAGGACTTGTACAGAGTGTTGTACGGTCATGTAAAGTTTTGCGGAGTTTTACAGAGTTGTGCGGAAGGGTACTGAGTTATACAGGCTTGTACGGAGTTGAACAGAGGTGTAATGGGTTGCACGGAGTTGTACAGAGTTGTAAAAAGCCGCGAGGGGTTGTACCAAGTTGTACGGAGTTGTATGGAATTGTACGCAGGTATACAAAGTTGAACAAACCTACACGGAAATGTATGGACTTTTACGAAGTTGTACATTGTGGTACTGAGCTATGAAGAGTTATACAGAGTTGTAAAAATTTGTACGGAGTTGTATGTGGTTGCACGGAGTTTTATGGAGTTGTACAAAGCTTTATGGTGTTTTATGAAGTTTTACAGAGTTGTACAGGGTTGTATTGAGTTGCACGGAGTTGTACGGAGTTTTTTGGAGGTGTATGGAGTTGTATAGAGTTGGACAGAGTTGTACAAAGCTGTACGGAGGTGTACGGAGTTTTATGGAGTTGTGTGGAGTTTTCCGGAGTTGTATGGAGCTGTTCAGAGTTGTACAAAGTTGTACAAAATTGTATGGAGTTGTACAGAGTTTTATGGAGTTATACAGAGTTGTAAGGATTTGTAAGAAGATGTATGGACTTGTACAGAGATGTACAGAGTTTAATGGAGTTGTACGAAGTTGTACGAAGTTGTATGGAGCTGTTTCGAACTATACAGAGTTGAACCGAGTTGTACAGACTTGTGAGGATTTGTTCCCAGTTGTACGCAGCTATATGGAGTTGTACAGAGTTGTACACAGTTGTGTGGAGTTGCACAGAGATGTATGGAGTTGTATGGATTTGTTCCGAGTGGTACGGAATTGTACAAATTTTCACATAGATGTACAGAGTTAAAAGTGGTTGTACATAGTCGTATGGGTTGGTAGAAAATTGTACAACATCTTACAGAGTTGTACAGGGTTGTACGGAGTTATGTGCTGAATTTTACAGAGTTTTACGGGGTTGTACGAGGTTGCACGGAGTTGTAAGACATTGGAAGAAATTGTACATAATTCTATAGGGTTGTACAGAGTTTCCCGGTGTTTTACGTATCTATACAAAGTTTTATGAAGTTTTAAGAAGTTTTTTGGGCCTATAGGAACTGTTACATAAATTAATGAAGTTTTACAGTATTTTATGGAGTTGTACGGAGTGGTACAATGTTGTACGGAGTTTTACAGAGTTTTATGGAGTCATACAGAGTTGTAGGAAGTTGTACGGAGTTGTTTGGATCTGTACGAAGCTGTACGGAGTTATACAGGATTGCAAAACCTCCTTACAATCATGAGGTTTATGGAGAAACGGATGGAGTTTTACAAAGTAATACGGATTTATACAGATATTTACAAAGTTGTACAGAGCTTTACGGGGTTTTATCCAGTTGAACAGGGTTGTACAGAGTTGTACGAAGCTGTTTGGAGTTGTGCAACCTTCTGTAGAGTTGTATGGAGTTGTTCAGAGTTGGATGGAGTAGTACAGAGCTTGATGGAGGTGGACAGAGTCGTAAAGAGTTTAACGTAGTTGTACGGGGTTCTACAGACTTGTGTGGAGTTTAACGGAGATGTACATTATTTTACGGGGTTATACAGAGTTTTGCGGTGTGGTACTAAGTTTTATGGGCTCGTACGGAGTTGCACAGAGTTGTACGGAGTTGTACAAGATTTACAAATTTGTACAAAGTTGTACACAGTTTTAAGGACTTGTGCATAGTTGTACAGAGTTGTACGAAGTTATAGAGATTTGTACAGAGTTGTACAAAGCTATATAGATTTGTATGGAGTAGTACGGGGTTGTCCGGGGTTTTACAGATTTGTAAAGAGTTGTACAGAAATGTGCGAAGTTGTTTAGAGTTGTATGGATTTATATGGAGTTTTATGGATTTTTGAGGAGTTGTATGAAGCTCTACAGAGATGTATGAATTTTTACGTAATTTTATGGAGTTGTACAGAGTTTTACAAAACTGTACGGAGTTGTACGGAGTTTTGTGGGGTTACACAGATCTGTATACAGTTGTAGGAATTTGTAGGGAGAGGTACGGTGTTGTACGGAGTTGTACGGGGTTGTATGGAGTTGTATAGAGTTGCACGGAATTGTACAGAGCAGTGAAGAGCTGTACAGAGTGGTACGAAGTTGTACGATTTGTATGGAGTTGTACGGCATTGTACAACATTGTATGGGGTTATATAGATTTGTACGGAGTTGTACGCAATTGTACGGAGATGTACAGAGTGTTAAAGAGCGGTGCAGATGTGCATGGAGTTGTTCGAAGTTGTAAGGAGTTGTATACATTTGTACAAAGGTGTAAAGAGTTGTACAAAGTTCTACGGAGCTGTATGGGATTATACAGACTTGTACGGAGTATTACAGAGTTGTACATATTTTTGTGACGATGTACGGAGTTGTGCAAAAGGTTCTGAGTTGTGCGGGATGATATGGATTTGTACAGAGTTGTACAGAGGTGTACGGGGTTGCACATAGTTGTACAGATTTTTATTGAAATGTAAGACATCGTTGAGAGTTTTATGGAGTTTAACGCAGTTGTACAGAGTTTTACAGATTTGTACAGAGCTATACGGAGTTTTTTGGAGTTTTACAAAGTTCTAAAGAGTTGCACAGAGGTTTGGAGAAATTAACGGAGCTGTTCATCGCTTTTTGGAGTTATAAGAAGTTGTGTGGAGATGTAAAAAGTTGTGTGGAAATTTATGGGAATGCACGGATTTGAACAGAACATTTTGGAGCTTTACAAAGCTACAAAGAGTTGTACATGGTTGTATCAAGTTGTGCGGAGTTATGCAGAGTTTTGCGGGGTTGTATGGATTTGTACGGAGTTGGTGTAGTTGTACAGAGCTGCATGGAGCTGTACGGAGCTGTATGAAGATCTGCTGAGTTCTCCGGAGTTGTATGGAGTTGAACAGAGTTTTACGGATTTGTACGGAGTTATACAGAGTTGTATGGAGATGTACGGAGTTGTAGGAAATTGTACAGAGTTTTATAGAGATGTACGGAGTTGTATAGTGTTTTAAGAAGTTGTACGGACTTGTCCTGAGCTGTTTGGGGATTTTCGTAGTTCTATGGAGTTGTACGAGTTGTACAGTGTTGTTTTGAGTTGTACGGAATTGTACGAGGTTGTAAAGAATTGTAGAGAGGTGCACGGATTTGCACAGATTAGTACATATTTTTACATAGTTGTGAGGAGTTGTACACACTTGTATGGATGTATTCGGAGTTTTACGCAATTGTACGGAGTTGTACGGATTCCTACAGAGTTGTATAGAGTGGTACGGAGTTTTTCAAAATTGTACAACTTTTTAAAGACTTGTATGGAGTTCTAACAAATGATACGGAGTTGTGCGGGGTTGTACGGCGTTGTACGGAGTTGTAAGAAGTCGGACGGAGCTGTACGGAATTTATGGGATTACACGGATTTGTTCCAAGTTATACAAATGTGTACAGAGTTCAACGCTTGTATGGAGCTATACAGACTTGTACGAAGTTTTACAGAGTTTTACACAGTTATACAGAGTTGTACACAATAGTAAAGTGTTGTACGGATTTTTACAAGGTTGTACAGAGTAGTACGGAGTTGTACGGAGTTGTACAATCTTGTACAGATTGGTACAAAGTTGTATGGAGCTGTACAAAGTTGTACGGAGTTTTACAGAGCTGTACGCAGCTATACAGAGTAGTACGGGCTTGTACGCAGTTTTACAAAGACGTTCAGAGTTGTACAAAGTTGTACAGAGTAATACGGAGTTGTTTGGACTGGTAGGGAGTTATATGGAGTTGTGTGGAGGTTTACAAAGTTTTACATGGATGTACAAGGTTATACGGAGTTGTACGGAGCTATACATACATATTTGGAGGAGTACAAAGTTGTACCAAGTTGTACAGAGTTATATGGAGTTGTATGTACAGAGTTGTTCGGAATTGTATAGAGTCGTATGTACAAAACTGTACAAAGTTGTACAGGGTTGTATTGAGTTGTACAAAATTGTACGGAGTTGTAAGGAGTTTTGTGGAGTTGTGCGCAGTTCTACGCAGTTAAGATGCGATAGGGGTTTATATGCAACTGGGACTTATGTGCAATAGGGACAGATATGCGATAGGGATTGATATGCAACAGAGATTTTAATGCGATTGGGATTATTATGCAATAGGTATTAGTACACGATAGGGATTAACGTGTGATATGGATTCATTTGTCATAGGGATTGGTATGAGATAGGATATTTTATGCGGAAGGGTTGGAACTTGGAAAACAAGTAATGTAAGACAGGGGTTGATAATTGATGGCGGTTGACATGCGACAGGGGTTGATATGTATCCAGAGTTGATATGCTTGAGAGGTTGATATGTGACAGGGGGTGATACACAGCAGGCGTTCATAAGGAAAAATGAGTGAAATGAGGCAGGGATTGATCTGAAACGGAATTTGATATGAAGAAAATAGGTAACATGTGACAGGGGATTATGTGCGACATGGATTGATATGAACAGGGGTGATTTTGCGACAAGTGTTAATGTGCAACATGATTTGATACACGATAGGGGGTGACAGGTGACACTGATTGATATACAACAGGCATTGATTACAACAGGAGATCATATCGTGTTAACATGCCACAGGGTATGATATGTAACAAGGGGGAGTATGCAAAAATGGGTGATATGTGACGGGTGGATTTGAAAAATTCATTGATACGCGTCAGAGGTTGATATGAGACATATGTTGATAAGCGTCAGTGTTCTACATGTGGGGCTCGTACGTGAAAGGGGTTTTTATGCAAAAAGGGTTGATATGAAACATGGGTTTATATGCAATACTGGCCGATATCCAATAAGGATAGGTGTGTGTGACATGGGCCAGAATTCTGCAGGTGTTAATATTCGGCAAGGGACGATATGAAGAGGGGGGAACATACGACATGGTTCAATATGCGACCAGAGTAAATAAAAATCCGGGATTCATATGTGATAGAGGTTAAGATGCCATAGGGATGTATATGCAATAGGGGTTGATTTGCGGAATAGATTATTATGCCACAAGGATTAACAAGCAATAGGGGTTGACATGAAATAGGGGTTTCTATGGGACATGGGTGGACATGTGACAAAGGGTGATATGCGGCAAAAACTGACATGCGATAAGGATTGACATGCGACAAGATATTATATGCGTGAGGGGTTTTTCTGTGATAGGGATTGATGTGCCTGACATGCGAATGGGTTGATATGTGGCAGGGATTGATATGCGACATATGTTCATATGTGAAAGGGGCTGGCATGCGGCAGGTGTTGACATGTGACAGGGGGTGAAATGCAGCATGGGTTACATGTGATAGGGATCGACATGTGAGTGGTTTTACAATTAATCAGAATTTCACATGCAAAAATAGGTGACATGCAACAGGAGGTGATACGAGACAGAGGTTGATATGCATCAGGTTGAGACATACTTTAGGGGTTGATATGTGACAAGAATTGATATGCAACAGGGTTTTAAATGTGACATGGGTCCATATGCGACATAGGATGACAGTGGATGGAGGTTGATCTGTGATGGAGGTAAATAAGTGACAAGACATGATATGCGACAGGAGGTGATACATGACAGTGGTAGATATGTGACAGGAGATTACACGTGGCAGGGGTTTATATGCGACATGGGTTTCTATGCGACAGGGGTTTACATGTGACATGGGTTTATGTGCGATGTGGGCTTACATGTGACAGGGGCTGATATTTGATGGTGCCTGACATGCGATGGGAGATGGCACGCGACAGGGATTCATATGTGGTGGGTGATGATATGCAATAAGGTTTCATATGCAACAGGGGTTGGTATGCGACATGGGTTGAAATGGGACGTGTAGTTATATGCTACAATAGATGGCATGTGCCGGAAGTTGATGTTTGACAGGGGTTCATATGGGCGAAGGGTTGAAATACAGCAGGGGTTGATATAAGATAGGGGTCTTGAGGTGAGACATGGATTCGTATGCAACAGGAGATGACAGGCAGCAAGGGATGATATGCAACATGGGTTGAGATGCGATAGGGGATGATATGGGACATTGTTTTATATGGGACATGGGTTGGTATGTAAACAAGGATTTGTGTGTGATAGGGGTTGACATGTGATAGGGGCTGATATGCCACAGTGATTGATATGCAAAAGGGGTTCAAGTTCAACATGGGTTCCCCCGATTCCCTCCATTTGTCTCATTCGTGTCATGTTTTGAGTTCATGTTGTGGACTTCCTGCAATGTGTTCTTAGCAAGGAACCAAGAAACTATGTGAATAAAGGAAAATGACGTATAAGTACACTACTTCACTCTGTATGCGTTGTTTTTGTGCTCATTTCTGCCTTAATGTATGAATGTGTGGTCCCTGAAAGAAAAATCATCATAAGACCGTGAAGTGAATTTGGACGAGTGGGCATAAACTGCCATTTCGGTGTGTGTGTGTGTGTGTGTGTGTGTGTGTGTGTGTGTGTGTGTGTGTGTGTGTGTGTGTGTGTGTGTGTGTGTGTGCGCGCGCGAGTGCATTTGCGTGTGGGTGTGCCTGTGCTTGTGCATGTGCGTGTGTGTTTGAGCGCGCGCGCGCATGCGTGCGTGTGTTTGTCTGTGCAATGGAATTTTCTTTAGGATGCCAGGTGGTTCTCCTCCTCCTCCTCCTCCCCCTCCTCCTCCTCCTCCACCTCCTGCTGCTGCTGCTGCTCCTCATGCTCCTCGCACTCCTCGTGTTCTGCATTTTCTTGTTCCAGCTTCTTCTCCTGTTCCAACTCCTATGGATGCATGTGTTTAGGACCAGCCCCCCCCGGCGGATGATCCTGATTGCATGTGCAAATGTAGGACTTGGCCATCGTGCCTTGTTTTTGACGTTCCCGTTTTGCCAAAGTCTCTCCCCTCTCTCGTCTTCCTTTTCCTTTCCCTTGCCCTCCTACAATTCCTCCCTGCCCCTTCTCTCCTTATCGTTTCTGCGCACAAATGCGTGCTACACATGCGCTTCTTTTCCTGACCTGCCTGCACACTGGTGCATGCCACACACCCACACACACACAAACGCACACGCACACACACACACGCACACGCACACGCACACGCACACGCACGCACACACACACACATGTGTTCAATGTCTGAGAGAGAGAGAGAGAGAGAGAGAGAGAGAGAGAGATGGAGGTGGGAAAAAAGAGTTTCCTGCCAAGTTGTATACTCCTTCTATATAAAGGTGATATTTTTGACACTATCATTCAGATGGGCATAAGATATCTCATGTTGATAAATTTCACTAACTGGTCTATCATGCCTTGCACACTTCCAGTGCAAGTTTCAAGGACTTGGTCTCTATTGGCTAAGGCGTTGTAATAGATCGCGCACATTGGTAGGGGTAACGACTTCCGCTGTCCCACCCCAAATTCCATCAGCATATAGCTTGTTCCAAGCGCCACTTGTGTGTGCGCCATCCCAAAACACATAGTCTGAGGCGTTGCGGCACATGTACGTGCGATTGGCTGGACCAGACAGGTCTGCCATGTTGGGAACCCACGATCGGCCAGACCCACACTGGTACACAGCAGTGAGATGAGGGGGACCTCCACAGCAGCAGCCAACACCGTGCTTGAAACCTGCAAGCAAACCAGGAAACACACATGGTCTCTAGGTGGAATGAGCTGATATGTATGAACGCACCGCACTGCTGGGGTTCACTTGCCGCAGGAAATACATTTCTTGGAACTGCTTCAAAACGCCTGAGAAATATTTTTCCTAAACTATTTCGAAATTGGTTGACGTGTGAACGCACCATATCGCTGGGGTTCACTTGCTGCGGCAGACATGACTTGGAACGTGTTGGCAAAGAGGAAGTCGGCGTCGGGCAACTCGGAGCGCAGTGTGTCGAGTGCATTGGAGAGCTCAAACTGGTGCAGCTGCCCGATGATGTTGAGGATGCCGACACACTCAGACCCATTCACTGCGGCCACCGCTGCCGGAAGGCAACCCGTAGCCGGCATCCCAAACACCAAGAAGTGCCGCGCTCCAAGGGAATGGAGAATCTGGCATGGGGGAAGAAGGCACAATTTACAAGGTGGGAATAGTCAAGGAGAGAAAGCAAGCATCCATACACTGTGACAAGTTTTCAGATTGAGTTTCACCAGAATGTGCATGAGATTGAGGGAAAATAAAATAGGCCAATGGCCAGGGAGTGGTCCAGATCTCAATCCAGACTTAGAGATGAATGCAAGGGCCTACAAAAACATGATGAAATGCAACTCAAAAGGCAAGCATCCCAACATCTCCACATGTTGCATTCAACGCATTTTGAGTAAATCAGGCCATCGGAAACAAAGAAAATCAACCCCTCTCTTGCCTGAGATTTTGTCCATGCACACAAAACAAAGGCAACGTGAAGAAAAGAGGTTAAAAAAAAATTGAACGTGCATTTGAGACAAGAATATCCATGGGTACTGCATGAGGGAAGGTTCAAGTTTAACATGCAGCCAACTCAGACAGCACACACACATTGCATTCAACAGCACACTCACCCGCATGGCTCCCACGAGGGCTGCCACCACGTTCTGTACTGCCACCCATATGTCCCTCACCACAGTGAACGCAACGCCAGCGCTGCTGACCACAGTGTCCAATGCCGAGGCTGACGCATTCACGCCTGCCGTCACATCCACATCAGCGGGTGGAGGGAGAACGGAGGCAGCAGCGCCACCGCTTGGGCCGCCATTCCTGCTCCTGCTGAAGCCGCCCTGCCCCTGCGTGATGTTGAAGCGGGGGCCGCCCAGTAGCTCCTGCACCGCCTCCAGGTTTGGCTGCAGAACGTTGAGGTAGTCCACGCCGCCAAAGCTCAGCACGTACAGCGCCTTGCTGAACCTCTGCATTGTGCCCGCGAAGGTGAAGGTGGGTGGGGGGTGGGGGGGGGGGGGGTCT
>SZWC01008018.1:27857-50741 GCA_023375785.1 Penium margaritaceum
GGGGGGGGGGGGGGGGGGGGGGGGGGGGGTCTATGCAGTGGATGGTCAGCCAAAATTTGTGCACGGAGGGAAGAGGACAGGACGAAGACTCATGCAGGATCCAGGGTTTACCTCCTTCCAGGATGTCCATGTTCTTAAAGATTGAAAAACCTTGTATGCTGTCAAATTTTGTCGTTGCTCATAGCAGAAATACACAGCACCTGCACATTCAATCCAACTCAGGGTCCGTACCATCCCCTTGCTGCCTCTGGAGAAACATTCAGAGATTGGGAGAGGAGCAAGGGAAAAAGGCACAGCCAGGAAGCTACAAAAACTTCTCAATCTGTAGTTGTCATGCTTTGCCCATTCATTATCCAATCACTTGACTTCGCTTCATCTACCTACCTCTCCCAAGCCAACTCCCTTCTTCTTGAATGCTAGACTAAGCAGCCTCCCTTTCCTGGGGTGCCCTCTGCAAACTGAAATGGCAAGAAGACAAGTTGGTGCGGAGACACAACAGCACACCGTTCATGCCTTGGCACGGACTGTGGGCCATACAGTACACCACAACAGAACCCCACAGCACATCCCAGCCCAAGAATAAAGAGCCCCGAGTCACCTCGCAGCCCAGATCCGCACCTCAGGAGGGAAGACAGAGCTACGCGGCTGCCGCAGCACTCTGGCTCTCAGCGCCTGGAACTCGCCGAGCTGGTACGTCAGCGTGAATGTCTGCGGTGAGTGAGGGAAATGAGAGACAATACAAGGAAGGTTCTGTACGTCAAACGAGGTGACGAAACAATGAGTGAAGGTCAACCACTTTGCATGATGTCTTTGTAGGGAGCAAGGTGTGTCAAACGAGGTGAATAGGGTGAGATGAATAGAGTTGAGGTGAATAGAGCAAGGTGAAACCTGTTGAGGTGCTACGGCCACTTTGCACCAATCGTCATGCATTAATCACTTTGGATAAACAGTTACCCGTGCTATTGAACACAACATGGGTGAGGAGAGGAGGAGAACACAACACGTGCAGAAGCAGCATGGCGGCAAGTGTAGGTGGAGCCAGTGAACCGCTCAACATCCCCAAAACAGCTGCACGGCCAACCATTGGAAAGATTCACTGTAAAAAAATGACAAAAAGGTTACTGTGCTACAGGCTGACGTAGGAGGATGTGCTGAGTCGCATTCTTCTTACCCTTCGGAGAAAATTTGTGCATGGAGGGAGGAGGAGAAAATGCATGAAACAAACTGATCACCTGCTGCTGTTGAGCCCCAACACTGCTTACTTCTCAGTTTTGGCTGAACAGTGCTCGAATCTGTGTGCTTGCATGCTTGCCCATCCAAGTGCATCGTTTGAATGCACAATGATGTCCAATTCTGAAAGGGTAATGCACATGCATTGCAAGAACTCCAGCTCACAAGGTGTCCCTCATGATATTGGGAAAGATTTTCCTCTCACATTTAACAGTGTCTATCACATAGAACAGTGTCTCTCACATTCAACACTCTCTCATATTCAACAGTGTCTCTCACATAGGACAGTGTCTCTCACATTCACAAGTGTCTCTCACATTGAACAGGGACGTGGTGTTGAGCGTCCCCCCACCGGCATAAGCAAAGTTGACTCCATACCGTGCTCCCTCCAGCGTCTTTGCCATCGGCGACTGACTTGGTGGCTGTGGCGGCATCTTCATGTAGGCGGCTGAGTACGCATGCACACATAAATACGCAATCAAGCTCGCACACATAGGCGTGTCAATCTGGAAAGCATGGTGCACACGCTACAAAAATGTGTGCCGTCTGATGTGTTTTTGCACCAGGCACACTCATGCTGAGCGTGTCTCACCATTGGTGAGACACCCTGGTGATTCACCAGGTGGTCTGGGCTTTGGGCAACTGCCAAGATGCGAGTGTCACTGCCAGTGGCACTCCCATCAGAGCACCCAACCACCCAATGCTGCAACCCAGTATTGCAAAGGCCAGCGCAGACTACTCAAAAATGCATATTCTTGTGCAGGGGATGTGCAGGGAAGCACGGTACTTACCAATGTAGTCCATGATGAGGGGCCCATCAGAGAACCGGCCAGACGAGGGGATGTAGTTGATGCCGTACGGGGGATAATCAGCGGTGGAAATGCCCAAGAAGGGCGGGTTTCCTGCATCTGCATCAGAGTCTCCGAAAATGAAAATGGCTTCAATGGGGCCCACAGGTGCTGTGGGGACCTGGAGAAGGCTCCTGGAGGTTGCCAATGCCCCAGGTATGCCGCTCGCCACCAGCGCCAGCAGCATAGGCAGAGTCGCAACCGCACGAGCCATGAATTTCGCAGCACGTGCGCGTCCACGCACCATTGCAGCCTTGGAAGAATGCAAATCCATGAATGCCTGTCCTATCAAGCTTCCGGACTGCATGACTAGGTGCGCCTGGACTGGGCTGCAATGCAAAAAATTGCACACCTCTCTCTCCAGCTGCAAAGTCACACACTGTAATTCACAGCCACCAACACTGTCCGAAAGCGTTGATGCATGCAACGCACAAGGAACTGGCTTGCTCCTCTCCCTAGTCAATCAGGATCCAGAAGCCGTGCCAATGCAGGCTCTGCCTCACTGCAATGCTCGCGCGTGCTTCACTGTCTTCCAAACTCCTTGGCGCGTCCTTCTGTGCTCACAACGTGACTAGCAGCCAGTTAGGGTGCGCACTAGAGCTGGAGCCGCTACGACCAACTCTCGCATAATTTGCAGTCACCAAGAGTCCAAGGCAAACGCACGTGGCCTCAACTCTCGCGTAAGCTCAAGTGGAGGCCACGTGCACTTCAGTTCTGTTCAACGGCTCAGTCATGCGTGAAAAGGCGCATGAAGTGCCGACGTGCAGAGTTGATTTTGAATTCATGCCATGTCTGCAAGCAGAAAAGCGATGAAGCGTGCGGTCAATGACCTCTGCTGACCGCACGTTGCTGCCGCCATCAGTCGGAGCCCTCGAATCGAATGTCAAGGGCTGAAGCAGATCTGGGCTCTGATGAGGAGTCATCACTGTTGAAGACGACGTTTCACGAACGCTGATGACAGTGACGAAGTTTCAGTAGTGGGCTGCGCGGCGACAAAGCCGAAGAGCATCTGACAGACGTCCGTCGTGTCTTTCAACGCCGCCGCCGTCTTCGTCGCTGCCGCTGATCAGCGCACCGCGGGGCCTTCATCGAGACGGACTGTTGGTGCTCCATCTGGAAAGCTCCACAGCATGCCCATGGAGACTGCCGCACGTCACGACGACGACGGCAGCTGAAAAAGTGCACAGACGGACGGACGATGTACGCGTTTGAATGACGCGTGTGGGTGGCGGGCCATGGGATGTGATGTGACTCGTTTCTTGTGGGGTGCAACTGGCACCGTGCCATTCACTGAAAAACGGTACCGTGCCATTCAGCGAAAAAACGTTTGCATGAAAAAATAAAGACGAGTACTCTCCTGCTTTGTCGTTGAAAAGCGCTTGTCAGCGGCGTGTGCAAGGCGCGGTTAGTCCCTCCCGAGCAAATTTTTCAATGCAGTCGGAGAGTTTGGAGTCCTTGCAGCGCAGCCAAAAAGTGGCAATGGGTGAAACGCGCTGAGTCAAAAGCATGGCCATGGCATGTTGCTGGCTGTCACGACCTCGACCATGCCATGCCATGCCCGACCATGCCATGTCGTGGACGACGGACGCCATCGTTCGCCGCAACCCGGGTCTTCCGGGACATGGAGGTGCATTTCCCCTGCCACTCTTCGCTGCCGCCATGCCTCGATGTTGCCGTCCGCGTGAACGCCCTCTACCGTGGTGCAGCCATGGGATGTCACGTCGTGGCGCTTTGCGACTCGAACCGATGCTCTCAATGTGATGGTCCGTTTGGATTGAATCAAATATCTATCTGGATACGGGTAACTGCGGTCTATGGGTGTGTTTGGGAGAGGTCCCATAAAATTGCGACTCGTTGTTCAATGCTGATGGACCATCAAAGGAGAGATCCGGTCGACTGTGGTCCAACTTCCGCTTAACTCATTGACTTGCTCACATTTCACCAGCGAGCATGATCATGATGCGGATGTACAGCCAATGATTTTGGTTGACATGAGAATTTGAACATCGATTGGCAACAAACGTACAGAGAATAGTTTTGTCAAGACCAAATCGAAAAATCCATCAAAGTTTACGAACCTACGGCACAATGCAAGGCATTGCCAGGCATTGCCCAAGCATTGCCTAGGCATTTCTAGGCATTGCCCAGGCATTGCCTAAGCATTTCAAGGCATTGCCAGCCATTGCTAGTCGTTGTCCAAGCATTGCCTAGGCATTTCCACGCATTGCCAGGCATTTCTAGGCATTGCCCAAGCACTTCGAGGCATTGCCAGTCATTGCGTAGGAACTACCAGGCATTGCCCGACATTGCAGTGCATTGCCAGGTATTTCCAGGCATTGCACAAGCATTGCCAGGCATTTCCAGGCATTATCGGGCATTGCCAAAGCACTGACAGACATTGCCCATGCATTGTCAGGCATTGCACATGCATTTACAGGCATTGCCAACCATTACACATGTATTGCTAGGCATTGCCAAGCATTACCCAAGCATTGTCAGATGTTGCCCAGGCATTACCGGACATTGTCCAGGCATTGCCTGGCATTGCTAGACATTACACAGGTATTGCCAGGCATTGCCATGCATTGCCCAGGCATTGCCGAGGCCTTGCCAGGCATTGCCCAAGCATTGCTAGGCATTGACAGGCATTGCCGAGGAATTGTCAGACATTGACACTCATTATGTAGGCATTGGTAGGCATTGCCAAGCATTGCCCACGCATTGCCAACCATTGTGAAGCATTGCCCAGGCATTGTCCATGCATTGCCAAGCATTAAATTTGCATTGCAAGACATTGCCAGGCATTACCAAGGAATTCCAAGGCATTGCGGGGTGCAACTAGGTTGCAACTACGCAACGACTAGCACACAACAAGAGAGCAACTAGGCCCCAAGTATGGATGAACTAAGGTGCAGTGAGGGCGCAAGTAGGGCGCAACAAGGACGTAAGTAGGGCACAAGAAAGGTGCAACAAGGGCGCAACTAGGGCGCAACTAGGACGCAACTAGTGTGTAACCAAAGCGTAGCTAGTGTCTAGTTGAGGCTCAACTAGGGCGTAAGTAGGGTGCCCACCTTAGGCGAGGGCGCAACTAGGGCGTAAGTATGGCGCAAGTAAAGCGCGGCTAGGACACAACTAAGGTGCAACTAGGGCGCAAGTAAGGCGCAAATAGGGCGCAGGTAGGGCGCAAGTAGAGCACAACTAGGGCACAAGGGCGCAACTAGGGCGCAACAAGGGTGCGAGTAGGACGTAAGGCGCAAGTAGGGAGCAACAAGGGCACAACCTGGGCACAAGTAAGGCGCAAGTAGGGCACAAGTAGGGTGCAAGTAAAGTGTGACTAGGGTGCAATTAGGGTGGAACTAGGATGCAAGAAGGGTGCAAACAGGGCGCATGTAGGACGCAAGTAGGGGGCAACAAGGGCGCAACTATGACGCAACTAGGGCGTAAGTAGGGAAAAACCAGGGCACAGCCATAAAGCAACTAGGGCATAACTAGGGTACAAGTAGGGCGCAAGTAGGGTGCAAGTAGGACGCAACTAGGGTGCAACAAGGGTGCAATTAGGGCGCAACTAGGGTGCAAGTAGGGTGTAAGTACTGCACAAGTAGGAAGCAACTAGGGTGCAACTAGGGTGTAACTAGGGTGTAACTAGGGTGCAACTAGAGCGCAACTAGGGTACAACTACGACACAAGTAGGGTGCAAGTAGGACGCAAGTAGGACACAACTAGAGCGCAAGTAGGGCGCAACTAGGGTGCAAGTTGGATGCAAGTAGGGCGCAACTAAGACGTAACTAGGGTGCAACTAGGACTCTACTAGGGTGGAAGTACGGCAAAAGTAAGGCGCAACTAGGGCACATCTAGGGCACAAGTAGGACGGAACTAGTGCGCAAGTATGGTACAAGTAGGGTATAATCAGCGTTCAACTATGATGCAACTAGGGCACAACTAGGGCGCAACTAGGATGCAAGTAGGGCTCAACTAGGGTACAAAAAGGGAGCAACTAGGACGCAACAAGGGTGTAACTAGCATGCAAGTATGATGCAAGTAGGGCGCAACTAGGGCGCAAGTAGGATGCAACTAGGATGCAAGTAGGGCATGACTAGGCCGCAAATAGGACGTGAGTAGGGCGCAAGTAGGTGCAACTAGGATGGAAGTAGGGCGTAACTAGGGTTTAAGTAGGGCGAAACAGGTGCGCAACTAGGGCGCAAGTAGGACATGACTACGGCACAAGTACGGCGCAAGTGGGGTGCAACTAACGCACAACTAGGGCGCAACAAGGACACAAGTAGGGCACAAGTACGACATAAGTTGGGAGAAAGTAAGGTGCAACTAGGGCTAAACTGGGACACAACTAGGACGTTAATAAGGCGCAAGTAGGGCACAAGTGGGGTGTAACTAGAGCGCAACTAGGGTGCAAGTAGGGCGCAAGTAGGACGGAACTAGGATGTAACTAGGGGACAACTAGGGCGTAACTACGATGCAACTAGGATGCATGTAAGATGTAACTAGGGTGCAAATAGGTCGTAACTAGGGCATAAGTAGGGGGCAAGTAGGCAGCAACTAGGGCGCAAATAGGACGGAACTAGGACGCAAGTAATACACAAGTAGGACGCAAGTAGGGCGCAACTGGGATGCAAGTAGGGTGCAACTATAGGGGAACAAGGGCGCAAATAAGGCACAAGTAGGACACAAGTAGGGTGCAAGAAGGGCACAATTAGGGCGCAACTAAGGTGCAACTAGGGCACAAGTAGGGCGCAAGTAGGGAGCAACTAGGGTGCAACTAGGGCGCAACTAGGTCGCAACTATGGCGCAACCAGGGCGCAACTAAGGTGCAAGTAGAGCACAATTAGGACAGAAGTAGGGTGAAACTAGGATGCAAATGGGACGCAACTGAGTGCAACTAGGATGCAACTAGGGCGCAAGTATGGCGGAAGTAGGGCGCAAGTAGGGCGCAACTTCATCGTAACTAGGGCGCAAATAGGGCGCATCTAGGGCGCAACTGGGACGCGACTAGGGCATAACTGGGGCACAACTAGGGGGCAAGTAGGGTGCAACTAGGGCACAACTGGGGTGCAACTAGGGCACAACTTGGTCGCAGCTATGGCGCAACTAGGGCACAACTAAGGTGCAAGTAGGGTACATTTAGGGCGGAAGTAGGGTACAACTAGGACGCAACTGGGACACAACTAGAGCGCAACTAGGGCGCAACCAGGGTGCAAGTAAGGTACAAGTAGGGCACAACTAGGGTGCAACTAGGGCACAACTAGTGCACAATTAGGGCACAGCAAGGGCTTAAGTAGGGCGCATGTAGGACGCAACTAGGGCGTAGCTAGAGAACAACTAGGACACAACTAGGACATAAGAAGGGCTTAACTAGGTTGCAACTAGGGTGCAACTAAGGTGTAACTAGGTCGGACGTAGGGCGCAACTAGGGCACAAGAAAGGCGCAAATAGGGCACAAGTAGGACACAAGTAGGTTGCAAGTAGGGTACAAGGAGGGCGCAATTAGGGCGTAACTAGGTCGCAACTATGGCACAACTAGGGCGCAACCAGGGCGCAAGTAGTGCCCAGGTAGGACGCAACTAGGGCACAACTAGGGCTCAAATATGGCTTTAGTAGGGCGCAAGTAGGGCGCAAGTATGGCGAAACTATGGAGCAACAAGGGCACAACAAGGGTGCACCTAGGTCGTAATGAGGGCGCAACTAGGGCACAACTAGGGTGCAACTAGGGCGCAACTAGGGCACAATTAGGGCGCAAGTATGGCGCAAGTAGGGTGTGAGTAGGGTACAACAATGGCGTAACACGGGCGCAACTAGGGCACAAGTAGGGTACAAGAAGGACGTAATTAGGGCGCATGTAGGCCATGAGTAGGGCGCAACTAGGACGTAACTAGGGCGCGAGGAGGGGGCAATTTGGGCGCAACTGGGGCATATCTAGGGTGCATCTAGGGTGCAACTACGGCACAACTAGGGTGTAAGTAGGGCGCAATAATGGCACAACTAGGGCACAACTAGGTTCCAACAAGGATGCAAGTAGGGCACAAGTAAGGTCTAAGTAGGGCTCAACTAAGGCGCCACTAGGATGCAACTAGGGCGCAACTAGGGCGCAAGTAGGGCGCAAGTAGGGCGCAACTACGGTGCAACTTGGATGCAACTAGGGTGCAAGTAGGACTTACGTAGGGTGCAAGTAGGGGGCAACTAGGACGCAAAGAGGGTGCAACTAGGGCACAACTAGGGCGTAACTTGGGTGCAACTTGGGCACAAGTAGAAGGCAAGTAGGGTGCAAGCAGGGCGCAACTAAGGCACAACTAGGACACAACTAGGGCACAAATAGGGCGGAAGTAAGGTGCAAATAGGGTGCAAGTAAGGCACCACTAGAGCGTAACTAGAGTACAACTATGGCGCAACTAGAGCGCAAGTAGGACGCAAGAAGGATGCAACTAGTACGCAACTAGGGCATAACTAGGGTCCAACTAGGGTGCAAGGAGGGTGCAAATAGGACGCCACTAGAGCGCAACTGGGGTGCAACTAGAGCGCGACGAGGGCGCAACTAGGGCATAAGAAGGGGGTAACTATGACGTAATTAGGACGCAAGTAGGGCTCAACTAGGGCGCAGATAGGGTGGAACTAGGATGCAACTAGGGTGCACCTAGAGCGCAAGTAGGGTGCAAGTAGGACACAACTAGGATGCAAATAGGGCGCAAATATGGTGGAAGTAGGGTGCAAGTAGGGCGCAACTAGGGCACCACTAGGGCGCAACAAGTGCACAACTAGGGCGCAACTAGGGCGCAACTAGGGTGCACCTAGGATGCAAGAAGGGTGCAAGTAGGACGCAAGTAGGAAATATCTAAGACGCAAGTAGGGTGCAAGAAGGGCGCAATGAGGGTGCAAGTAGGGTGCAAGTAGGGTATAACTAGGACACAACTAGGATGCAACTAGCGTAAAACTAAGGTGCCACAGGGGCGCAAGTGGGGCGTAATTGGGGCACAATTGGGGTGCAAATGGGGTGCAACTGGGACGCAACTAGGGTACAACTAAGGCACAACAAGGGCGCAACTAGGGCGCAACTATAGAGCAACTAGCGCACAACCAGGGAGCAACTAGGGCACAAGTACGGCCGAACTAGGGCACATCTTGTGCGTAACTGAGGTACAACTATGGCACAACTAGGACACACGAAAAGCGCAACTAGGGCGTAACTAGGATGCAATTAGGGTGCAACTAGGGCGCTACTAGGGTGCAAGTAGAACACAACTAGGGCGCAACTAGGACGTAGATTTTACCCAACTTAGGGACACCTAGCAAGCAACTAGGGTGCAACTAGGGCACAAAAGGGGCGCAACTAGGGCACAAGTAGGCCGTAACTAGGGCGCAACTAGGTCGCAACTAGGGTGCAACTTGGGAAAAACTAAGGCGCAAGTAGGGCACAAGTACGGCGAAAGTAGGGCATAACTAAGGCGCAACTTGGGTGCAACAAGAGCGCAAATAGTGCCCAACTCGGGCGCAAGTAGGGTACAAGTAGGACACATCTAGGGCACAACTAGGGCGCAACTAAGGCACAACTAGATGCAAATTATGGTCCAAGTAGGGTACACGTAGGGTGCAACTAGGACGTAACTTGCGCACAATTAGGACACAACTAGGGCTTAAGTAGGGCACAAGTAGGGCGCAACTAGGACGCAACTAGGATGCAACTAGGGCACGACTGGGACCTAAGAAGGGTTTAACTAGGTTCCAACTAGGGTACAACTAAGGTTCAACTAGGTTGCAACTACGGCGGACGTAGGGCGTAACTAAGGCACAAGTAGGATACAAGTAGGGGACAAGTAGGGTGCAAGTAGGGCACAAGTAGGGCACATGTAAGGCGCAACAAGGTCGTAACTATGGAAGAACTAGGACACAACTAGGGGGAAAATAGAGCACAAGTAGTGTCCAAGTAGGACGCAACTAGCGTACAACCAGGGCGCAAGTAGGGCACAAGAAGGGCGCAAGTAGGGAGCAACTAGGATGCAACTAGGGCGCAACTATGGCACAACTAGGACGCAACTAAGGTGCAACAAGGGCTCAACTAGGGCGCAAGTAGGGCGCAAGTAAGACGCAAGCATGGTACAACTATGGCGCAACAAGAGCACAACTACGGTACAGGCAGGACACAAGTTGGGCATAAGTAGGTCGCATGTAGGGCATAAGTAGGGCGCAACTAGGGCTTAACTAGGGTGCAAGTAGGGCACAATAAGCGCAACTAGGGCATATCTAGGGTGCAACTAGGGCACAACTAGGGTATAACTAGGACGTAAGTAGGGTGTAACAAGGTCACAACTATGGCAAAACTAGGGTCTAACTAGGGCGCAAGTAGGATGTAAGTTGGGCATAAGTAGGGCGCAACTAGGGTGCAACTAAGGTGTAACCCGGGTGCAACTAGGGCGCAACTAGGGTGCAAGTATGGCACAAGCAGGGCAGAACTAGGGTGCAACTTGGGCGCAACTAGGGTACAAGTGGGCTTAAGTAGGACGCAAGCAGGGGGAAACTAGGGCGCAAATAGGGTGCAATTAGGGTGCAACGAGAACACAACTTTGGCACAACTAGGCCACAACTAGGGTGCCACAGGGGCGCAACTGGGACGTAATGGGGGCGCAATTGTGGCCAACAGGGGAATTACTAGGGTGCAACTAGGGCACAACACGGGTGCAACTAGGGCACAACAAGGGCGTAACTACGGCGTAACTAGCACACAACTAGGGAACAACTAGGATACATGTACGGCCAAACTAGGGCTCATCTTGTGCCTAACTATGGTACAACAAGGGCACAACTAAGACGCAAGTAGAGCGCAACTAGGGTGCAACTAGGACGTAACGAAGGCACAACTAGGACGCAACTACGGTACAATTAGGGTGCAACTAGGGCGCTACTAGGGCGCAACTAGGACGTAGCTAGTACCCAACTGAGACATACCTAGGGCGCAACAAGGGCGTAACTAGGGAGCAAGTAGGGTGCAACTAGGGGGCAACTAAACCACAACTAGGAAGTAACTAGGGCGCAACTAGGGTGCACCTAGGGCATAATAAGGGCGTAATTAGGATGCAACTAGGGTGTAACTAGGGCACAAGTAGGGTACAAGTACGGCACACGTAGGGCACAACAAGGGTGCAACTAGGGCGTAACTAGAGCGTAACTAGGGTGCAAGTAGACCGCAAGAAGGGTGCAAATAGGGTACAAGTAGGGTGCAAGTAGGGCCCAACTAAGGCGTCAATAGGTTGCAACTAGGGTACAACTAGGATGCAACTAGGGTGCAAGTAGGGCGCAAGTAGGGCACAACTGGGACGCAACTAGGGTGCAATTAGGGTGCAAGTAGGGCGCAACTAGGGCGCAATTAGGACGCATGTTGGGTGCAACTAGGGTGCAACTAGGGCACAACTAGGACGTAAGTAGAGAGCAAGTAGGGCAAAATTAGGGTGCAAGTAGGGTACAACCAAGACGCAACTTGGACGCAAATAGGGCAAAAGTAGGGTAAAAGTAGGGCGCAACCAGGGAACCACTAGGAAAAAACTAGAGTGCAACCAGGACGCAACTAGGGCACAAGTAGGGCGCATGTAGGATACAACTAGTACGCAACTAGGGTGCAACTAGGGTGCAACTAGGGAACAAGTAGGATGCAAGAAGGGCGCATATAGGGCACAAGTAGGGTGTAACTAGGGCGCAAGTAGGACCTAAGTAGGGCGCAACTAGGGCACAACTATGGCGCAAATGAGGTGCAACTAGGGCACAACTAGGGTACAAGAAGGGCGCAAGTAGGGCGCAACTAGGGTGCAACTTGGGTGCAACTAGGGTGCAAATAGGATGTGAGTAGGGGACAACTAGGACGTAACGAGGACCAAACTAGGGTACATCTAGGGCGTAATTAGGATGCAACTAGGGCACAACTAGGGCGCAACTAGGGCGGAACTAGGGTGCAACTAGGGCGCAACTAGGGTGCACGTAGGGCGCAACTAGTTCGCAACTCGGACGCAAATAGAATACAACTAGGACGTAACTAGAGCGCAAGTAGGGTACAAGTAGTGGGCAACTAGGGTGCAACTAGGGACCAACTAGGGCGCAACTAGGGCGCAAGGAGGACGCAAGTAGGGAGAAACTAGGGCACAACTATGGCACAAGTAGGGCACAATTAGGGGGCAACTAGGACGCAAGTAGGACGTAACTAGAGCGCAACTAGGGCGCAATTAGGATGCAACAAGGGTGCAATGAGGGGACAATTAGGGCTCAACTAGGGAGCAAGTATGGCGTAAGTAGGGCGCAAGTAGGGCGCAAGTAGGACGCAACCAGGACGCAAGTATGGCGCAAGAAGGGTGCAAATAGGGCACAAGTAGAACGCAAGTAGGGCGCAACTGAGGCGCAACTAGGAGGCAGCTATGGCGCAATTAGGGCGCAACGAGGACGCAAGTAGGGCGCAAGTAGTGCGCAAGAAGGGTGCAACTAAGGTGCAACCAGGACACAAATAGGGCGCAACTAGGGTACAAGTACCGCGCAAGTAAGGCACAACTAGGATGCAACTAGGACGCAACTAGGACCCAACTAGGGCGCAAGTAGAGTACAACTACGGCACAACTAGGGTGCAACTTGGGTGCAACTAGGGTGCAACAAGGGCGCAACTATGGTGCAAGTAGGACGTAAGAAGGGCTCAAGTAGAGCAGAACTATTGAGCAACTAGGGAGCAACTAGGGCACAAGTAGGATGCAGATAGGATGCATGTAGGGCGTAAATATGGCGCAACTAAGGCGTAACTAGGGTACAAGTAGGACGCAAGTAGGACGCAAGCAGGGCGCAATTAGGGCGTAACGAGCGCATAACTAGGATGCAAGTATGGCGCAACTAGGGCGCAACTTGGACGCAACTAGGGCGCAAGTAGGACGCTATTAAGGCACAAGTAGGGTGTAACTAGGGTGCAATTAGGGTGCAACAATGGCGCAACTAGGGCAAAACTGGGGCGCAGCTTGGAAGTAGCTAGGGCGCAAGTAGGTTGTAAGTAGGTTCCAAGGAGGGGGCAACTATGATGCAACTAGGGCGCAAGTAAGGTGCAACTAGCACGCAACAAGGACACAAGAAGGCTGCAACTATGGCGCATCTAGGGCGCAACTACGACGCAAGTAGGGCTCAAGTAGAGCGCAAGTAGGATGCAAGTAGGACCCAAGTAGGACGCAAGTAGTCACATTGGGTGCAACTAGGACGTAACAACGGCGCAAGTAGAGAGCAACTAGGACGCACCTAGGGTGCAACTAGGGCACAACTAGGACGCAAGTAGGGAGAAAGTAGGACGCAAGTAGAGTTCAAGTAGGGCGCAAGTAGGATGTAACCAGGGTGCAACTAGGGTTCAAGTAGGGCACAAGGAGGGAAAAAGTAGGTTGCAATTAAGGCGCAACTAGGGCCCAACTAGGGTGCAAGTAGGGTGCAACTAGGGCAAGTAGGATGCACCTAGGGTGCAAGTAGGGCGAAGCTAGGGTGCAAGTAGGGTGCAACTAGGACGCAACTACGGTGCAAGTAGGGCACAATTAGGGCACAAGTAGGATGTAAGTAGGGAGAAAGTAGTGTGCAACTAGGGTGCAAGTAGGAAGGAAGTAGAACACAAGTAGGGTACAACTAGGGCGTAACTAGGGTGCAAGTAGGGTGCAACTAGGGTGAAAGTAGCATTTATAACTAGTCATCCATAATCCATATACTTGAAAAAATGTGTATAGTCTATCGACACATATACAGGAGATTTCTTGGAAGTAGTACATCGACAAAAGTACTTTCTCCTATAAGTTTCTTATGACTAATAAGATATAGCTACACCCATCCTGAAGGTTCTATGAAGCTATTGCGAAGAAATTCTCTAAAGTGAAACATGGACAGCTTTTGAAATATATCTGACATAGATCTTTCCAAAACATGCATATGGTTATATCTGTTATCGAGTAGTAAACCACTTCAGTCACCCATCCCGGATTTGTTTATGAAATAGTGTAGTGCTGATACATGTTCTTCGCAAGTACCCTGCAAAGAGATTTTTGTGCATTTGTTGTTCAGGTCAACCGATGAATCCACGCGCTGTTCAACAGCCAGTGAAAGAAAAGTATCAACGGATAATGACCAGATATAATACTTGCTAATGTTCTGGGTCCTGTTTTGTTCTTTCCGTTCAACTTCTGTTTACTTCACAGCACCTGACCCCATCCGATGGTCGAGGGAAAAATCATCCATTTCGGATCGCACGGTGCAATTAATTCCAAACAATGGAAGGAATGCCAGGGAGGCCGTCCCCGTTCGTTTTCTTATCCGAGGTCGCTCAAGAAAAAAAAATCTCGATGTTGTCTATCAAACATGCTACGTCAGCTGGCAGCCGTTCGATTCTTCCATTGGACGATTTTCAACTTATACTTTTTTGGGAGGAGAACTTGTTCTATATTTTTTTAATGTCCTCAAAACTGCCTACATCTGGAATATATTTTTTGAGAGAAAATGTGACATTGGATCTACTGTTTCCGATATTTGGTGGTCTACCGCAGCCCGTCCGATCGTAAGTTCGAACAGCTCAAGTTTTTGTAGGCACATACGATTGAATGGACTGATTGGCTCTGTAGAAATCTGCGGAATCCAAAAAATGTGAAACAGAAGACGGAAAACCGTTACGGAAACAAACGGACACCAAGATGACCTAGGATAAGACAAAGCACACCACATCCTGCATTCTGTACTAAAGGACAAAAACTAAGTCTCAAGGTATCTTCTACTCGCGACTCCCCATTGTGCGTGTACAGACGTACGTGTTGTGTTGCAAGATGAAATATACCAATCATGTGCATTCTCTTTCCTGTGCATGGGGTTTGCACGGTGGGCACATACACAAGTGAATTTCTTGCCTGCCTCATACATCAGCTTCGTACACTACCACATACACTTGTCTAATACATTTCAAGAGACCGGGGGGAGGGGGGGGGAGGGGGGGGAGGGAGCGAGGGGGAGGGGGGCGCGCACCCCCGTGAGATTGCTTGGAATGTATTAGGCCAATGAGCGAGTGTACACGTGGATGTATGGAACCCACCTCGAAAAGAACACTAGTGAATCCGCTAAGACAACTGACTAGGAAAGTTCTGTTAGGTCATTCTCCGCTGGTGGACAAGTCAAAATATCTCAACGGGGTCCATGTTGAAGCCAACTTCGAGTAACATCCCCCAATTATCGAATCTAAAGATGGAGACATATGTAGGATAGTATGAGGATAACAAACGCAACCATGCTACTTAGACAGAACGTGATAAATGTCACCTAAGAGAATTGCAAAAACACTTGTATTGAATGAAAATGTTTCTAGTACATTCCACGTAGGTGTGCATGATTTGGAATTTGTGAAGAAGAAAACTAAAACTTAGAAACGTGTGACTAAAGCACTACACTAGTGTACATATTATATACACAAGTTAGCTAACTAGAACACATTACCCCATACACTCACCTTAGACACTCCCCCCCCCCCCCCCCAAGGCCCACTACACTCTTATGGCTCTCGCACAAAAGAACGTGTAGAATACCACAAGATACATGCATACAATTTTTCTGGAGTGTAAAAATTTCATATGAAAGTCTTTAAACTACAATACACTAGCCTATACAGAGGTAAAAAAATTCCTAAAATATGTTACCAATGGAGACCGCACATCTGTTTATAAACAAGGGGATTCTTTCATGATATGCCATGGTTACCTTGGAGTTTATAGACATAAAACATTCTAATACTATAATGTAACTTTCACAAAACATTTACAGGTGATGCTACCTAAATACAAACTTTAGCAATGTGTGTGAACTTTTCAATCCACTAGAATCCATTTGAAAACCATAAAAAAAAAACTATTGGAAAACTTCACCTTTTGTGATAATGATCACAGAATTGAAACTTATAACTCTACAACATGTCAAGCACATGTAAAAATGTGATATAAACTTTTCTAGCACTAAGATTTTCAATTCCCCCTCTCCCTTTCATTGATCTCTCATTACTAAGAAATACATCCAACTAAACAATACACATGTGCATAAATACGATACACTCACCATCCGGACAATGATGCATTATCCCATACACTTGTCCCATAGACTTTTCCCTCCTCCTCCCTCCCCTCCCTATCAATAATCACTCACACCAAGAAATACATCCAGCTATACAATACACTCACCACCCGGACAGTGATACACTACCCCATACACTTGCCCCATACACTTTTCCCTCCCCCCCATCCCCCCTCCCCTCCCCCTCCCCTCCCTATAAAAAATTACTCACACCAAGGAAGACGTCCAATTACACAATACACATGTGTATGAAGATGTTACACCTATCACCCGGACAGTGATACACTACCCCATACACTTGCCCCATACACTTTTCCCTCCCCCCCATCCCCCCTCCCCTCCCCCTCCCCTCCCTATAAAAAATTACTCACACCAAGGAAGACGTCCAATTACACAATACACATGTGTATGAAGATGTTACACCTATCACCCGGACAGTGATACACTACCCCATACACTTGCCTCATACACTTTTCCTACATCCCTCCCCCTCCCCTCCATGTCAGGGATCACTCACACCAAGAAACACACCCAACTACATAATATACCTGTGTATGAATTCGATACACTTACCATCTGGCAAGTGATACACTATCCCATACACTTACCCCATACACTTTCCCCCCCCCCCCTTCCCCACACTAGGAAACCCCCAAGAAACTACCATGAGAACACAACTAAGCTAATACAGTGGTCCACGTGTGTATTAAAGGACATCAACTAACTATACCTCGCAAGTAGGGCACAATTAGGGCTCAACTAGGGCATAACTAGGGTGAAAATAGCGCGTAAGTAAGGCACAAGTTGCACGCAAGTAGGGAAGAAATAGGGCGCAACTAGGACGCAACGAAGATCCAAGTAGGACGCAATCATAGCACAATTGGGACGCAAGTAGGGAACAAGTAGAGCACAACTAGGGCACAACTAGGGAGCAAGTAGGGCGCCATTAGGGCGCAACTGGGGCACAACTAGGCTGTACGTAGGGCGCAAGTAGGGCAGAACTAGGACACAACTAAGGCACAACTAGGGCGCAACTAGGACACAACAAGGACGCAACGAGGGCGCAACTAGGGTGCAACTCGGATGCAAGTAGGGTGCAAGTACGGCTCAACTAGGCCAAAACTAGGACGCCACCAGGGTGCAACTAGGGCATAACTAGGGTGCAAGGAAAGCGCAAGTAGGCTACTAGAGTGGAACTAAGACACAACAAGGGCGCATCTAAGGAGCAAGAAGGGTGCAAATAGGGTGCAACTAGGGTGCAACTAGGGCACAACTAGGACGACACTCAGGTGCAAGTAGGGCACAAGTAGGACCCACGTAGGGCGCAAGAAGTGCGCAACTAAGGTGCAACTAGGGCGCAAGAAGGGTGCAACTAGAGCGCAACGAAGGCGCAAATAAGACACAACTAGGGAACAACTAGGGTGCAACTAGGGCACAATCAGGGCGCAATTAGGGCACAACTAAAGCACAACTAGGACGCAAGTAGGACAGAACTAGAGCGTAAAAAGGGCACAATTAGGGCACAAGTAGGACGCAAGTAGGGCACAACTAGGGCACAACTAGGACGTAGCTAGTGTCCAACAAAGGCGCAACTAAGGTGCAACTAGTTTGAAACTAGGATGCAAATTGTACGTAAGTAGGGTACAAGTAAGGCGCGACTAAGGCGCAACTAAGACGCAACTAGAGCGCAACTAGGATGCAAGTAGGGCACAAGTAGGACACAACTAGGGCACAACTACGGCACAACTAGGGTGCAACTAAGGCACAATTAAGCCACAATTAGGGCGCAACTAGGGTACAAGTAGGGTGCAAGTAGGGCGCAACTAGGGTGCAAGTAGGGCGCAACTAGGGCACGACTAGGGCGCGACAAGGACGTATATCGGACGCAAGTAGGATGCAAATAGGTTGCAACTAGGGTGCAACTGGGGTACAACAAGAGTACAATTAGGGCGCAACTAGGGTGTAAGTATGGCACAAGTAGGGTGCAAGGAAGGTACAACTAGGGCGCAAGTAGGGCGCAAGTAGGGCGCAAGAAGGGCGCAAGTAGGGACCAACTAGGAAGCAACTAGGACACAACAATGGTGCAACTAGGGCACAACTAGGCCGCAAGTAGGGTGCAAGTAGTGCGCAAGAAGGGTGAAACTAGGATGCAACCAGGGCAGAACTAGGGCGCAAGTAGGACGCAAGTAGTGCACAAGTAGGGCACACCTAGGATGCAACTAGGGGGCAAGTAGGGCGCAACTAGGGCACAAGCAGGGCACAACTACCGTGCAACTAGGGCCCAACTAGGGTGCAACTAGGGCGCAAATAGGGTGCAAGTAGGACGCAAGAAGGGTGTTAGTAGGGCGTAACTACGGCGCACCTAGAGTGTAACTAGGACATAATAAGGGCAGAAGTAGGGCGTAAGTTGGACACATGTAGGGTAAAAGTAGGGCACAAGTAGGATGTAACTAGTAGGGCGCAACTAGGGCGTAACAAGGGCGTAACTAGGGAGTAACTAGGGCGCAACAAGGGCATAACTAGGGAGTAATTAGGAGGTAACTAGGGCGTAACTAGGGTGCAACTGGGACGCTATTGGGGCGCAACTTGGGTGCAACTGGGGTGCAATAAGAGATCACCTAGGGCGCAACTAGGACGTAATTGGGGCAAAACTAGGGCGTAACTAGGGAGTAAGTAACACATAACTAGGGAGCAACTAGGGCACAAGAACAGCCAAACAAGGACGCATCTAGTGCCTAACTAAGGCACAACTCGGGCGCAGCTATGGCGCAACTAGGGCGCACATACAGCACAACTACAACAGAAGTAGGTGCAACTAGGACGCTACTAGGGCGCAACTAGGACATAGCTAGTGCCAAAATGAGGCGCAACTAGGGTGCAACTTGGGCGCAACTACGGCGAAAATAAGGTGCAAGGAGGATGCAACTAAGGCGTAAGTAGGGCGCAAGTATGGCACAACTAGGGCGCAACTAGGGTGCAACTAGGGCGCAACTAGGGAGCAAGTAAGGCGCAAGTAGGACGCAAGTAGGACGTAACTAGGGTACAATAAGGGTGAAACTAGGGCACAAGAAGGGCGTAATTAGGGTGCGACTAGCATGCAAGTAGGGCGGAAATACAATGCAAGTAGGGTGCAACAAGGGCGTAACTAGGGTGTAAGTTGGGTGCAAGAAGGGCGCAACTAGGACGCAACTAGGGCGCAACTAGGGCGTAACAAGGAAGTAAGTAGGGTGCAAGTAGGGCGCAAAAAGGGTACAAGTAGGGCGTAACTAGGAGACAACGTGGAAACACGAAGGATGCAAGAAGAGCACAATTAGGGCGCAAGTAGGACACAACTTGGTTGCAACTAGGACACAACTACGGCCAATGAAATGCAACAAGGCCGCAAATAGGGTGCAAGTAGGGTGGAACTAGGACACAACTAAGGCACAACCAGGACGCAACTAGGGTGTAACTAGGGTGCAACTAGGGCGCAACTAGGGTTTAACTAGGGTGCAAGTAGGGCTCAAGTAGGGCGCAACTAGGCCGCAACTAGGACGCAAGCATTGCGGAAGAGAGCTTAACTAGGGAGCAAGTAGGGCACAAGTAGGCTACTAGGCCGGAACCTGGGTGTAACTAGGGTGAAACTAGGGCATAAGTAGGGCACAAGAAGGACAAAAGTAGGGCGCAAGAAGTGCATAACTAGGACACAACTAGAGCGTAAGTAGGGAGCAATTAGGGCGCTTGTAGGGCGCAACTAGGACGCAACTAGGACGCAACTAGGGCTCAAGTAGGGCATAAGTAGGACCCAACGAAAGCGCAACTAGGGCACATGTAGGATGGAACTAGAGAAAAAGTAGGGCACAACTAGGGTGCAAGTAGGAAGCAAGTAGGATGCAACTAGGGCGCAACTAGGGCACAACAAGGGTGTAACTATGGCACAACTAGGTCGAAAGTAAGGTGCAACTAGGGCGTAACTGGTGCGCAACTGGGACGCGACAAGGGCACAATAAGGGTGTAACTAGGGCGCAAGTAAGGTGCAACAAGGGCACAACTTGGGCAAAATAAGGGCATAAGTAAGGAACAACTAGGCCGCAACTAGGGCACAACTAGGGCGCAACTAGGGCGTAGCAAGTGCCCAACTAAGGCGCAACTACATTGCAAGTAGGGAGCAAGTATGGCACAAGTAGAGCGCAAGTAGGGCACAACAAGGACACAACAAGGGCACAACAAGGGTGTGACTAGGGCCCAAGTAGGATGCAAGTAGGGCGCAAGTGCGGCCCAACTTGGGTGCAACTAGGGCGCAACTAGGGCGCTAGTAGGGTGCAAGTAGGGCGTAACTAGGGCCCAACTAGGGCGCAACTAGGGTGCAAGTAGGGTACAACTAGGGCCCAATTAGGGCCGAACTAGGGCGCAACTAGGGCCCAACTAGGGCGCAACTAGGGTGCAAGTAGGGCGCAACCATGGCGCAATTAAGGCGTAATTATGACCCAACTAGGGTGCAAGTAGGACGCAAGTAGGGTGCAAGTAGGGCACAACTAGGGTGCAATTAGGGCGCAAGTAGGACACAACTAGGGCGCAACTAGTGCGTAAATAGGTTACAACTAGGGTGCAACTAGGGCAGAAGTACTGCGCAAGTAAGGTGCAAATAGGACAAACGAAGGGCACAACTAGGGTTCAACTAGGGTACAACTAGGGAAGAAGTACGACATAAGTAGGGCACAAGTAGGGAGTAACTAGGGCGCAACTAGGGCGGAACTAGGGCACAAGTAGGGTGCAAGTAGGGCGCAACTAGTGTGCAACTAAGGCGCAAGTAGGGCGCAACAATGAAAAAACTAGGGCGCAACAAGGGCACAAGTAGGGCTCAAATATCAAACAGCTAGGGTGCAACTAGGTTGCAACTAGGACGCAAGTATGACAAAACTAGGGTGCAACTAGGGTGGAACTAGGACGCAACTTGTGCGCAAGTGGGGAAAAAATAGAACATAACTAGGGTGCAACTAGGGTGCAACTAGGATGTAAATAGGATGCAAGTAGGGCGCAAGTAGGCGCAAGTGGAGTGCAAGTAGGGCGCAACAAGGGCATAACTAGGGCCCAAGTAGGGCACAAGTAGGACACAAGTAGGACATATATAGGGCATAAGTAGGGTGTAACTCGGACGCAACAAGGGTGCAAGTAAGGCACAAGTAGGGCGTAACTAGGGTGAAACAAGGGCACATCTAGGCCGCAAGTAGGGTACAAGTTCGGCGAAAGTAGGACGCAACTAGGGTCCCTCTAGGGTGCAACTCGGACGCAACTAGGGCACAAGTAGGGCGCAAGTAGGGTGTAACTAGGGCGCAACTAAGGCGCAACTAGGGTGCACGTAGGGTACAAGTAAGGTGCAACCAGGCAAAAACTAGGGCGCAACTAGGGCACAACTAGGGCGCAACTAGGGCGCAAGTAGGGCACAACTAGGGTGCAACTATGGCGCAGCTAGGGCACAACTAGGGCGCAAGTAGGATGAAACTAGGGCGCAAGTAGGGTGCAAGTGGGGCGCAAGTAGGGTACAAGTACGGTGTAACTAGGGCGTAACTAGGACGCAACTAGAGCGCAAGTTGTAGGCAAGTAGGGCACAAGTAGGCTACAAGTACGGCACAAGTAGGCTACAACTAGGGTGCAACTAAGGCACAAGAAGGTAACAAGAATGGTGCAACTAGGGTGCAAATAGGGCGCAACTAGGGTGTAACTGGGACCCAACTAGGGTGCAAGTAGGAGGCCAGTAGGAAGCAAGTAGGATGCAAGTAGGGTGCAACTATGGCGCAACTAGGGCTCAACCAGGGTGCAACTAGGGTGCAACTAGGACGCAAGTAGGGCACAAGTAGGGGGCAACTAGGGTGCAACTAGGATGCAACTAGGGCACAACTAGGAGGTAATTAGGATACAACTCGGGTGCAAGTAGGGTGTAAATTGGGTGCAGCTAGGGCGGAAGTAGGGTGTAACTAGGGTGCAACTAGGGCGTGAGTAGGGCGCAACTAGGGCGCAACTAGAGCGCATCTAGGGCGCAACTAGGGCGCAACTAGAGTACAAGTGGAGATAGGTAGGACACAACTAGGGCACAACAAGGGCGCAACTAGGATGCAAGTAGGGCGCAAGTAGGATGCAAGTAAGGCACAACTAGGGCGCAACTAGGGTGCAACTAGGACACAAGTACAATGCAACTAGGACACAAGTAGAGCACAATTGGGGTACAAGAAGGGCACAATTAGGGCACAACTAGGGTGTAACTAGGGTGCAAGAAGGGCACAACTAGGACGTAGCAGGAGAAAACAAGGGAGCAATTGGGGTGTTACTGGGGTACAACATGGACACATCTGTGGCACCCTGGGACACAATTGGGGCACAACTGGGACGCAATTGGGGGGCAACTAGGGCGCAATTAGGGTGCAACTATGGAGCAACTAGTTGAAAAGTAGGGAGCAACTAGGACACAAGTACGGCCGACCTAAGGTGCAGCCAGTGCCCAACTGAGGCACAACTAGAGCCCACCTATGGTGCAAGTAGGGCGCAACTAGGGCGCAAGTAGGGTGCAACTATGGCGCAACTAGGGCACAACTAGGATGTAACTCGGGTATAGGAAGTGCCCAACTGAGGCGCAATGATGATGCAACTAGGGCGCAACTAGGGCACAAGTAGGGTGAAAGTAGAATGCGGATAGGGCGAAAGTAGGGCGTGACTAGGGCACAACTAGGATACA
>SZWC01008018.1:50751-68138 GCA_023375785.1 Penium margaritaceum
ACTGAGGCACAACTAGAGCCCACCTATGGTGCAAGTAGGGCGCAACTAGGGCGCAAGTAGGGTGCAACTATGGCGCAACTAGGGCACAACTAGGATGTAACTCGGGTATAGGAAGTGCCCAACTGAGGCGCAATGATGATGCAACTAGGGCGCAACTAGGGCACAAGTAGGGTGAAAGTAGAATGCGGATAGGGCGAAAGTAGGGCGTGACTAGGGCACAACTAGGATACAAGTGGGGCGCAAGTAGGGTGCAAGTAAGGCACAAGAAGGGTGTAACAATGGTGTAACTAGGACACAAGTAGGGCGCATGTAGGGTGCAACTAGGAAAAAACTAGGGTGCAAATAGGGCGCAAGTAGGGCGTAACTAGGGCGCAACTAGGGCGCAAGTAGGGTGCAAGTAAGGCACAAGAAGGGTGTAACAATGGTGTAACTAGGACACAAGTAGGGCGCATGTAGGGTGCAACTAGGAAAAAACTAGGGTGCAAATAGGGCGCAAGTAGGGCGTAACTAGGGCGCAACTAGGGCACAAGTAGGGTGAAAGTAGAATGCGGATAGGGCGAAAGTAGGGCGTGACTAGGGCACAACTAGGATACAAGTGGGGCGCAAGTAGGGTGCAAGTAAGGCACAAGAAGGGTGTAACAATGGTGTAACTAGGACACAAGTAGGGCGCATGTAGGGTGCAACTAGGAAAAAACTAGGGTGCAAATAGGGCGCAAGTAGGGCGTAACTAGGGCGCAACTAGGGCGCAACTAGGGCGCCAGTAGGGTGCAAGTAGGGTGCAAGCAGGACGCAAGTAGGGCGCAAGTAGCACACAAGTAGGGTGCAACTAGGGTCCATGGACGGATAGTAGGGTGCAAGTCGGTTCCAACTAGCGGGCAACCAAAGCACAAATAGAGCACAACTAGGGCGCAACTAGGCCGCAAGTAGGATGCAAGTAGGATGTAAGTAGGGTATAACTAGGGCGCAGGTGGGGCGGAAGTCGGGCCCAATAAAGGCGCAAGTAGGGCACAAGTAGGGAGCAACTAAGGCGTAACTAGGGCACAAGTAGGATGCAAGTAGGGTACAAGTGCGGCGTAACTAGGGTGTAACTAGGATACAACTAGGGCGCAAGCGCACAACTAGGATACAAGTAGGGTGCAAGTAGGACGCAAGTAGGGCGCAACTAGTGCACAACTAGGACACAGCTTGGGCGGAAATAGGATCCAAGTAGGGTGCAAGTAGGGTACAACTTGGATGCACCTAGGGGACAACTAGGGTGTACCTAGGGCACAAGTAGGGCACAAGTATGGTGCAAGAAGGGTGCAAGAAGGGTGCAACTAGGGCACAATTAGGACGCAAGTAATTCGCAAGTAGGGTGCAAGTAGGGTACAAGTAGGACAAAACTAGATAAAACTGCATTGCAAGTAGGGTTTAAATAGGGTGCAAGTATGGGGCAAGTAGCGTGCAACTAGGGAACAACTAGGACGAAACTACGGCACAACTAGGACGCGAATGGGGTGCAAGTAGGGCTCAAGTGGGGTGCAACTAGGGCCAGCTAGGGCACAACTAGGACACAAGTAGGATGCAAGAAAGGTGCAACTAGGGCGCAACTAGGGCGCAACTAGGGCCCAAGTAGGGCGGAACTAGGGCGCAACTAGTATGCAACTAGGGCGTAAGTAGAGCTCAAGAAGGACGCAACAAGGGTCCAACTAGAGCGCAACTACGGTGCAAGTAGGGTGCAAGTAGGACGTAAGTAAGGCACAACTTGAGCGCAACGAGGGCACAACTAGGGTGCAACTAGGGTGCAACTAGGACACAAGTAGAACACAACTAGGGTGCAACTAGGACGCAACTAGGGTGCAAGTAGGGCGCAAATAGGGTGCAAATAGGGTGCAAGTAGGGCACAAGTAGGGCGCATGTAGGAAACAACTAGGGCACAAGTAGGGTGCAACTAGGGTACAACTAGGGTGCAACTAGGCCGCAACTAGGGTGCAAGTAGGGCACAAGTAGGGCGGAACTAGGGCGCAACTAGGCCACAACTAGGCCACAACTAGGACGCAAGGAGGGCATACGTAGGGCACAAGTAGGGCGTAACTAGGGTGTAAATAGGACACAACTAGGGCATAACTAGGGCGCAAGTAGTGCGCAAGTAAGGCGTAAATAGGGTGCAACTAGGGCACAACTAGGGTGCAACTAGGGCGCAAGTACGACACAAGTAGAATGCAACTAGGGCGCATCTAGGGTACAACTAGGGCACATCTAGGGTGAAACTAGTGTGCAAATAGGGTGCAAGTAGGGCACAAGTAGGGCGCAACTAGGGAATAACTACGACGCAACTAGGGCGCAAGTAGGATGTAAGTAGGACGCAACTAGGGTGCAAGTAGGATGCAAAGAGGGTGCAACTACGGTACAAGTAGGATACAACCTAGGCACAAAAAGGGTATTAGTATGGCGTAACTAGGGTGCACATAGGGTGCAATGAGGGTGCAACCAGGGCATAACTAGGGTACAAGTAGGGTGCAAGTAGGAGGCAAGTAGGGCACAAGTAGGATGCAACTATGGCACAACTAGGGCGCAACGAGGGTACAACTAGGGTACAAGTAGGGTGCAAGTAGGGTGCAAGTAGGACACAACTAGGGTGTAACTAGGACGCAACAAGGGTTCAACGAGGAGGCAAATAGGGCGCAACTAGGGCAAAACTTTGGTGCATATAGGGCGCAACAAGGGCGCAACTAGGGCGGAAGTAGGGCGCAACTAGGGCGCAACTAGGGTGCAACACGGACGCAACTAGGGCGCATCTAGGGTGCAACTAGGACGTAACTAGGTTACAAGTAAAGACAGGTAGGGCGCACATTAGGCGCAAGTAGGGCGCAAATGGGATGCAACGAGGGTGCAAATAGGGCGCAAGTAAGGCACAAGTAGAGACTAGTAGGGCGCAAGTAGGGTGCAACTAGGACGTAACTAGGATGCAACTAGGGTGTAAGAAGGGTGCGAGAAGGGTGCTAGTAGGGCGCAACTAGGGCACAACTAGGGCGTAACTAGGGCATAAGTAGGACACAAGTAGGGCGCAAGTAAAGCACAAGTGGGGTCCAAGAAGGACACAACTAGGGCACAACTAGGGTGCAACTAGGGTACAAGATGGGTGCAACTAGGGCACAACTAAGGCACGAAAGGGGCACAACACGGACGCACTTGGGGCGCTACTAGGGCGCAACTGGGACATAAGTGGGACGCAGCTTGGGCACAAGTGGAGGGGCAACTCTGGCGCAACGAGGGCGCAACTAAGGAGCAACTAGCGCACAACTAGGGAACAACTAGATCACAAGTACGGCCGGACTAGGGCCTGGCTAGTGCCCAACTGAAGCAACTAGGGCGCAACTAGGACGCAACTATGGTGCAAGTAGGATGCAACTAGGCGTAAATAGGGTGCAACTATGGCACAACTAGGGAGCAACTAGGGTGCAACTAGGGCGTGAGTAGGGTGCAAGTAGGGCACGATGAGGACGCACGTAGGGTGCAAGTAAGGCGTAACTAGAGTGCAACTAGGATTCAACTAGGGCGCAAGTAGGGCACACATAGGACGCACATAGGGCACAACTAGGACGTAACCACGAAGCAAGTAGGATGGAAGTAGGATACAAACAAGGCACAAGTAGGGTGCAACAAGGACAAAACTAGGACGCGAGTAGGGCGCAAGTAGGGTACATCTAGGGTGCAAGTAGAGCGCATTTAGGACACAAGTAGGATGCAAGTAGGCCGCAAGAAGGGTCCGACTAGGGCACAACTAGGGCACAAGTAGGTTGGAAGTAGGACGCAAGTAGAGCGTAACTAGGGTGAGACTACGGCGTAAGTAGGACGCAAGAGGGGCGCAAATAGGGTGTAACTAGGCCACAAGTAGGGTGCAACTTAGGCGCAAGTAGGGCGAAAGTAGGACGTAAGTGGGGCGCAAGTAGGGCGCAAGCAGGGCACAACTAGGGTGCAACTAGGGTGTAACGAGGGCACAAGTAGGGCGCAAGTAGGGTGCAAGTGGGACGCAACTAGTGCATAACCAGGGCAAAAAAAAAGCAGAACTAGTGCACAACTCGGGCGAAAGTAGGATGCAAGACAAGCGCAAGTAGGGCAGAAGTAGGGTGCAAGCAGGGTGCAACTAGGGTGTAGGGCACAAGTAGGACGCAAATAGGGTGAAACTAGGGCACAACTAGGGTGCAAGTAGGGTGAAAGTAAGGCAAAACTAGGATGCGGTTAGGCAAAACTAAGACGCAACTAGGTTGCAACAAGGGTGCAAGTAGGGCACAAGTAAAGCACAACTAGGGCGCAACTAGGGCGTAACTAGGGCGCATCTAGGATGCATGTAGGAAACAAGTAAGGCGCAAGTAGGGTAGAAGTAGGACGCAACTAGGGCGCAACTAGGGTGCAAGTAGGGGGCATGTAGGGCACAAGTAGGATGTAAGTAGGGCACAAGTAGGGCTCAACTAGGGTGCAACTAGGATGCAAGTAGGACGCAACTAGGGCACAAGTAGGGAAAAACTAGGGTGTAAGTAGACCTCAAGTAGGGTGAAACTAGGACACAAGTAGGGCGTAAGTAGCGCGCAACTAGGGCGCAACTACAGCGTAACTAGGACGCAAATAGGGCGCAAGTAAGGCACAACTAGGACAAAACTAGGGCGTAACTAGGACTTAAGTAGGATGCACATAGGCCGTAAGTAGGACGCAAGTAGGACGTAATTAGGGTGCAGCTAGACCGCAATGACGGCACAACTAGGATGCAAGGAGGACGCAAGGAAGGCACAAGTAGGACGTAACTAGGGTGCAACAAGGGTACAATGAGGGTGCAAGTAGGGAGCAAGTAGGACGCAAGTAGGGCGCAACTAGGGCACAACGAGGACGAAAGTAGAGTGAAACTAGGGCGCAAGTAGAACGCAAAGAGGGTACAACTAGGGCGCAACTAGGGGGCAACTAGGACGCACCTGTGGCGCAGCTGGGGTGCAACTATGGTGCAACTAGGGCGCCACAGGGGCATATCTAGGGTGCAATTGTCACACAACGGTTGTGCAATTGGGGCCCAACTAGGACACAACCGGTACACAACTAGTGCGCAACTAGGCCGCAATTAGGGAGCAACTAGCACACAAGTAGGGAGCAACTAGGACATAAGTACAGCCGAACTAGGATGCAGTTAGTGCCCAACTGAGGCGCAACTATGGCGAAACTAGGGCACAAGTAGGGTGCAACTAGGGCGCAATGAGGGCATGTCTAGGACGAAGCTAGGGTGCAACTAGGACGCAAGTATGGTGCAACAAGGGTATAACTAGGGTGCAACTAGGGCGTGGCTAGTGCCCAACTGGACACAACTAGGGCGCAACTAGGACGCAACTAGGATGTAAGTAGGGTGTAAGGAGGACGCAAGTAGGGCACAACTAGGGCTCCACAAGGGCGTAACGAGGATACAAGTAGGGAGGAAGTAGGGCGCAATTAGGGCACGACTATGGCGCAACTAGGTTGGAAGTAGTGCGCAAGTAGAGCGCAGCTAATGCGCAACTACAGCAAAACTATGGCACAACTAGGGCACAAGTAGGACAAAAGTAGGGTGTAAGAAAGGCACAAGTAGGGTGCAACTAGGGCATAACTAGGGCACAAGTAGGTCGCAAGTAGGATCCAAGTAGGTCACAACTAGAGCACAACTAGGGTGCAAGTAGGGCACAAGTAGGATGCAAGCAGGACGCAAGTAGGGTACAACTAGGGTACAACTAGGGTACAACTAGGGTGCAACAAGGGTGCAAGTAGGGCACAAGTAGGATGCAAGTAGGGCATAGCTAGGGCACAACTAGGGCGCAACTAGGGCACAACTAGGGCGCAAGTAGGGCACAAGTAGGGTGCAAGTAGGGTACAACTGGTGCGTAACCAGGGCGCAACTAGAGCATAAATAGGACGCAACTAGGGTGCAGCTTTGGTGCAAGTAGGGCGCAAGTAGGACACAAGTAGGATGCAACTATGGCACAAGTAGGGCACAATTGGGACACAACTAGGGAAGAACTAAGGTGCAACGAGGGCGCAAGTATGGCCCAAGTAGGGCGCAACTAGGGCACAACTAGGCCGTAAATAGGACGCAAGTAGGGTGCAACTAGGGTGCAACTAGAGCGCAACTTGGGCGTAGCTAGGTTACAACTAGGGTGCAAGTAGGACGCAAGGAAGACGTAACTATGACACAACTAAGGTGCAAGTAGGGTGCAAGTAGGGTGGAAGTAGGACGCAAGTAGGGCACAAGTAGGAGACAAGTAGGGTGTAACTAAGGCATAACTAGGGCAGAAGTAGGGCGGAACAAGGGTACAACTAGGGCGCAACTAGGGTGCAAGTAGGGTGCAAGTAGGACGGTACAAGGGCACAAATAGGGTGTATGTAGGGTTCAACTAGGTCGGAACTAGGGTGCAAATACAGTGCAAGTAGGGCGCAAGCAGGGCACAAGTAGGGTGAAACTAGGACGCAACTAGGGTACAACAAGGGTGCAGATAGTATGCAAATAGGGTACACGTAAGGCTCAAGTAGGGCGCAAGTAAGGCGCAATTGGTATGCAACAAGGGTACAAGTAGGACGCAACCAGGGTATAACAAGGGCACAAGTAGGACGCAACTAGAGTGCAAATAGGGTGCAAGTTGGGTGCAAGTTGGGAGCAACTTGGGTGCAACTAAGGTGCAACAAGGATGCAAGTAGGGCGCAAGTAGGGTGCAAGTAGGGTGCAAGTAGGGTACAAGTAGGTTGCAAGTAGGACGCAACTAGGGCGCAACTAGGGCGCAACTACAAGAAAACAAGGACTCAAGTAGGACAAAACTAAAGCACAAGAAGGGCACAAGTAGGGATCAACTAGGACACAACTAGGGTACAAGTAGGCCGCAAGTAGGTCCCAAGAAAGGCACAACTAGGACATAACTAGGGTGCAAGTAGGATGCAAGTAGGGTGCAAGTACCGTAATGACTCTCACATTCACCTAAACTAATTATTTTTCTTCGTCCACTCGGTAAATATAATAATTCTAGTTCTTTTAACGCAACACTCACAAAATTACGAGGTCTGCGCTCTGGTACATATTGTTCTGCGGACGGGCTCATGCCCACCCACCGGCATTCCACGACGCGTGTGGTGGAAGAATCCACGTCATCCTGCACAGTTCCTGGAGGGTTGCTTGTAAGAAGTGGCAGACTTTGAGCATCGGATCACCGTCCGATGCTCCCAGTCGCACCACAATGAGCTACAAAGAGTGGAAAGTGCACGTCGTTCCTTCCATAGCTCAAACTTCAGGTTCAAACATACGAAGTTAGGGGTACAGACAAGGGTCCTGAACAGGGAGTTCAACCATTAACCGGCACTAAATTAATGAAATGTCCATGGACAAATCAGACTAAAAATCACCATGCCCAAAATTTTAGTCGCATACACCTGTCACTTAGTTTCATTCTAATAAATAGTCGAATATAAACAACACTAGGGTAGGGCGCAACTAGGGCGCAAGCAGGATGCAAGTAGGGTGCAACTAGGGTGCAACTAGGGCGCAACTAAGTCGCAACTAGGGCACAAATAGGGCACAAATAGGGCGCAAGTAGTGCGCAAGCAGGGCGCAACTAGGACACAACCATGGCGCAACAAGGGCGCAACAAGGGCTCAAAAAGGGCACAAGTAGGGTGCAAGTAGAGTGCAACTAGGGCGCAACTAGGCCGCAACTAGGGACCAAGTAAGGCCCAAGTAGGGCACACGTAGGTCGCAAGTAGGACGCAAGTAGGGTGCAAGTAGGACACAAGTAGGGCGCAACTAGGACGCAACTAGGGTGCAACTATGGTGCAGATAGTGTGCTTGCAGGGTGCAAGTTAGGCTCAACTAGGGTGCAACTAGGGCAGAAGTAGGGCGCAACAAGGGCACAAGTAGGGTAAAAGTAGGGCGCAACTACGGTGCAACTAGGATGCAAGTAGGGTGCAACTAGAGCGCAAGTAGGGTGCACGTTGGATGCCAGTTGGGCGCAACTAGGGTGTAACTAGGGCGCAACTAGGGTGCACCTAGGACGCAAGTAGGGCGCAAGTAGGACGCAAGGAAGGCGCAACTAGGGCGTAACTAGGATGCAAGTGGGTCGCAAGTACTGGCCAACTAAGGCACAACTAGGGCATAACTAGCACGCAAGTAGGGCGCAAGTAGGATTCAAGTAGGATTCAAGTAGGATTCAAGTAGGATTCAAGTAGGATGCAAGTAGGACGCAAGTAGGGAGCAAGTCAGACGCAACTAGGGCATAGCGAGGGCGCAACTTGGGTACAACTAAGGCATAAGGAGGGCACAAGTAAGGCGCAAGTAGGGTGCAATTAGTGCTCAACCAATGCACAACTAGAGCGCAACGAGGGCAGAACTAGGGCGCAACTAGGGAACAACTAGGGCACAACTAGGTCACAACTAGGACGCAACTAGGGTGCAAGTAGGGCGCAAGTAGGGCACAACTAGGGTACAACTAGGACGCAACTAGGGTGCAACTAGGGTGCAAGTAGAGCACAAGTAGGCCACAACTAGGGCGCAACAAGAGCGCAACTAGGGCACAACTAGGGTGCAACTATGGCGCAACAAGGGCGTAACTAGGACGCAAATAGGGCACAAGTAGGACACAACTAGGGCACAACTAGGACGTAAGTAGGGCGTGATAAGGGTACAAGTAGGGTGCAACTAGGACACAACAAGGGTGGAAGTAGGGCGCAACTAGGACGCAAGTACAATACAACAAGGGCGCAACTAGGGCGCAACTAGGGTACAACTAGGGCACAAGTAGGGTGCAACTAGGACACAGCTAGGGCACAACTAGGGCGCAACTGGGGCGCAAGTAGGATGCAAGTAGGGTGCAAGTAGGGCGCAATTATGGTACACCTAGGGCGCGACTAGGGCGCAACTAGGGCGCAAATAGGGCGCAAGTAGGGCGCAACTAGGACATAACTAGGATGCAAGTAGGGCGCAACTAGGGTGCATTAGGGTGCAGATAGGGTGCAACTAGGGTGCAACTAGGACGCAAGTAGGGCGCAAGAAGGGCGCAACTAGGGCACAACTAGGGTGGAACTAGGACGTAACTAGGGCACAAGTAGGACGCAAGTATGGCGCTACTAGGGTGCGACTAGGGCGCATGAGGGCGCAAGTAGGATACAACTAGGGCACAACTAGGGCGAAACTGGAGCGCAACTGGGACGCAAGTAGGGCGCAAATATGGCACAACTAGGGCACGCGTAGGATGCAACTAGGGCACAACTAGGGCACAACTAGGATGCAAATAACGCGTGAGGAGGGTGCAACTAGGCTCCAACTACGCCAAAACTAGGGCGGAAGTAGGGCGCAACTAGGGCGCAACTAGGCCGCAACTAGGGCGTAGCACGGGCGTAACTAGGTGCAAGTAGGACACAAGTAGGACGCAAGAAGAGTGCAAGTAGGGCACAACTAGAGTATAAGTGGGACGCAAGTAGGAAGCAACTAGGGTGCAAGTAGGATGCAAGTAGGACACAAGTAGGGTCCCAAGTAGGGCGCAAGTAGGGCGCAAGTAGGGAGCAACTAGGGTGCAACAAGGGCGCAACTAGGGTGCAACTAGGGCGCAACTAGGGTGCAAGTAGGGCGCAACAAAGGCACAACTAGGGTGCAACTAGGTTGCAAGTAGGACGCAAGTAGGATGCAATTAGGGCGTAACTAGGGTGCAAGTAGGGCGTAACTAGGGCGCAAGTAGGTTGCAAGTAGGACGCAACTAGGGCGCAACTAGGGTGCAACTTGGGCACCACTAGGGCGCAAGTAGGGTGCAAGTAAGACACAAGTAGGACACAAGTAGGGTGCAACTAGGGCGTAAGTAGGGCGCAACTAGAGAGCAACTAGGCAACAAGTAGGGTGCAACCAGGACGTAAGTAGGGCGCAAGCAGGGCACAAGTAGGGCACAACTACATGTAAGTAGGTCCCAAGTAGGGTGCAACTAGGGCGTAAGTAGGATGCAAGTAGGGAGCAACTAGTGCGCAACTAGGGCGCAACTCGGGCACAACTAAGGTGTACCTAGGGTACAACTAGGGTGCAACTAGGGCATATCTATGGTGGAACAGGGATGCAACTAGGGTGTAGTTATGGCGCAGCAGGGACGCAACTGGGGTGCAACTAGGGCGCAACTAGGGCGGAACTAGGGAAACTGGGGAGCAACTAGCTCACAGCTAGGGAGCAACAAGGACACAAGTATGGCCAAACTAGGACGCAGCTAATGCCAAACTGAGGTGCAACTAGGGCACAACTAGGGCGCAAGTAGGACACAACTAGGGCACAAGTAGTACGCAACTAGGGTGCAAATCAAGTAGAGCTAGTGCCCAGTGGACGCGCAACTAGGGTGCAACTAGGACGCAGCTAGGACGCAGCTAGGACGAAGTAGGGTACAACTAGGACGCAACTAGGACGCAAGTAGGGCGCAATCAGGGTGCAAGTAGGGCACAAATGAGGTGCAAGTAGGGCGCAACTAGGGCGCAACCAGGGCGCGACCAGTGTGCAACTAGGGGACAAATAGGTCGCAAGCAGGGCGCAACTAGGACGCAACTAGGGCACAACTAGGGCACAACTAGGGCGCAACGAGGGTGCAAGTAGGGAGTAACTAGGAACCAACAAGGGTGCAATTAGGGCACAAGTAGGACGCAAGTAGGGTACAACTAGGGCGCAACAAAGGCACAAATAGGACATAACTAGGGTGCAAGTAGGGTGTATGTAGGGTGAAACTAGTGTGCAACTAGGTGAGAACTAGGGCCCAGGTAAGGCGCAAGAAGGGCGCAAGTAGGGAACCAGTAGGGCACAACTAGGGCGTAAGTATGGCGCAAGTAGGGTGCAAGTAGGGCACAACTAGGGCACAACCAGGGCACAACTAGAACGCAACTAGGGCGCAACTAGCATGCAAGTAGGACACAAGTAGGGCCCAACTAGGGCACAAGAAGGACGTAAGTAGGGCGCAAGTAGGGCTCAAGTAGGGCACAACTAGGGCACAACTAGGGTGCAAGAAGGGCGCAAGTAGGGCGTAACTAGTGCCAACTAGGGCCCAAGCAGGTCACGAGTAGGGTGCAAGTAGGGCGTATCTAGGGCGCAACTAGGGCACAACTAGGGCACAACCATGGCGAAAGTTGGACACAACTAGGGCGCAACTAGGGTGCAACTAGGGCACAAGTAGGGAGCAACAAGGGTGCAAGTAGGGCGCAAGTAGGGAACAACTAGGACACAAGTAGGGTGCAATTATGGTGCAACTAGGACGCAACTACAGTGCAACTAGGATCCAAGTTGGGCTCAAGTAGGACGCAAGTAGGGCGTAAGTAGGGTGCAAGTAGGGTGCAACTAGGGCGCAACTAGGGCACAAGTAGGGTGTAACTTGGGTGCAAGTTGGGTGCAAGCAGGGCACAACTAGGGTGCAACTAGGGCGTTGCTAGGCCGCAACTAGGGTGTAAGTAGGACGCAAATAGAACACAACTAGGGCAAAACAAGGGCGCAACGTGGGCGCAACTAGGGCACAAGTAGGGCGCAAGTAGGGCGCAAGTAGGAGGCAAGTAGGGCGTAAATAGGGCGTAACTAGGGTGCAACTAGGGAGCAAGTAGGGCGCAAGTATGGTGCAAGTTGGGTACAAGTAGGACACAACTAGGGTATCACTAGAACGCACCTAGGGCGCAACGAAGGCACAAGTAGGACACAAGTAAGATGCAACTAGGGTGCAACTAGGGTGTAACTAGGATACAACTACAGAGCAATTAGGACACAAGTAAGGCACAAGTAGGGTACAACTAGGATGCAAATAGGACGCAACTAGGGTGCAATGAGGGTGCAAGTAGGGCGCAAGTAGGGGAAGATCCGTGCGCAAGTAGGACACAACTAGGGCACAACTAGGGTGTAATTAGGGCACACGTAGGGTGTGACTAGGGCGCTAATCGGGCACAAGTAGGCTGCAACAACGGCACAATTTTGGCGCAAGTAGGACGCAACTAGGGTGCAACTAGTGCGCAACAAGGGCACAACTAGGGTACAAGTAGGGCACAATAAGGGCGCAACTAGGGCAGAACTAGGGTACAACAATGGAGTAAATAGGGTGCAAGTAGGGCACAAGTAGGGTGCAACTATGGTGCAACTAGGGCGCAACTAGGACGTAACTATGGCGCAACTAGGACGCAAATAGGGCACAAGTAGGGCGTAATTATGGCAAAAATATGGTGCAACTACGATGTAAGCAGGGCACAAGTAAGGCTCAAGTTGGGCGCAACTAGGACGTAACTAGGCCGCAAGTGGGGTGCAACTAGGATGCAAGTCAGACGCAAGTAGGGCGCAACTAGGGCACAACTAGGGTGCAACTAGGACAGACTAGGGCGCAAGGAGGCTGCAAGTAGGGCGCAAGTAGGGTGCAAGTAGGGTATAAGTAGGACACAACTAGGGTACATCAATGGCGTAACTAGGGCAGAAGTAGGACGAAAGTAGGGCGCAACTTGGGTGCAACTTGGGCCCAACTAGGGCGCAAGTAGGGTGCAAGTAGAGTGCAACTAGGACGCAACTAAAGTGCAACTAGTGCAAATCTTGGACACTAGGGCACAACTAGGATGGAACTAGGACGCAACTAGGATGCAACTAGAGCACAAATAGGGTGAAATTAGGGTACACGTAGGGCACAAGTAGGGTGCAACTCGGACGCAACTTGGATGGAAGAAGGGCTCAATTAGGGTGCAACTAGGACGCACATAGGGTGTAAATAGGGTGTAACTAGGGCGCAAGTAGGGTGCTACTAGGGCAAAAACAAGGGCGCAAGTAGGGTACAAGTATGACGCAAGAATGGTACAAGTAGGGCACAACTAGCGTGCAACTAGGGCGTAAGTAGGGGGCCAGTAGAATGCAAGTAAGGTACAACTAGGGTGTAACTTGGTCGCAATATTAGTGCAATCAGGGTGCAGAAAACTAGGGCGCAAGTAGGGCACAAGTAGGGCTCAAGTAGGGTTCAACTAGGACGTAACTAGGGTGCAACTAGGACGCAAGTAGGGCGCAAGTAGGACACAAGTAGGGCGCAACTAGAATGCAAGTAGAGTGTAAGTAGAACACAACTAGGGCACAAGTAGGGCGCAAGTAAGGAGCAACTAGGGCACAACTAAGGTGCAAGTAGGGCGCACCTACGATGCTCCTAGGATATAACTAGGGGGAAACAAGGGCACAAGAGGGGCACAAATGAGGGGCAGTTGGAGTGCAACTTGGGCACAACTGTGCCACAACTGAGGCATAACTGGGGCGTAACTTGGGAGCAACTACTGCACAACTATGGAGAGACTAGGACACAAGTACACCCGAACTAGGGCGCAGTTAGTGCCCAAGTGAGGCGCAACTAGGGTGCAACTAGGGCTCGAGTCGGGCGCAATTAGGGCACAACTAGGGCATAACTAGGGCACACCTATTGCGCAGCTAGGGCGCAAGTAGGGCGCAATAAGGGCATAACTAGGATACAACTTGCGCATAGGTAGTGTCCAACTAAGGCGCAACGAGGGTGCAACTAGGGCGCAACTAGCACGCAGGTAGGATGCAACTAGGGAGCAACCAGAAGGTAATTAGGGTGAAAATAGGGTGCAAGTAGGGCGCAAGAAGCGCCTAAGTAGGGCGCAACTAGGGCGTGAATAGAGCGCAACTATGGTGCAAGTAGGGCGCAAGTAGGGCACAAGTAGGGTCCGGCTAGGACACAAGTAGGATGCAAGGAGGAAGTAGGGCAGAACTGTGGCGTTACAAGGTTACAAATAGGTCGCAAGTAGGGTGCAAGTAGGGCGCAAGTAGGGTGCAACTAGGGTGCAAGTAGGGTGCAAGTAGGGCACAAGTAGGAAAAAAGTAGGGCGCAAGTACAGAGCAACTAGGGCACAACTAGGGTGTAACTAGGACACAACTAGCACGTACCTAGGGCGCAAATAGGGTACAACTAGAGTGCAACTAGGGCGCAACAAGGGTACAACAAGGGCATACTTGGGGCGCAACTTGGACGCAACAGAAGCACAATTGGGGCGCAACTGGGGCGCAACTAGGGTGCAACTAGGGCGCAACTAGGGAGCAACTAGCACACAACTAGGGAGAAACCAGGACAAAAGTACAGCTGAAGTAGGGCGCAGCTAGTGTCCAACTGAGGAGCAACCAGGGGGAAACTAGGGCACAAGTAGGGTACAGCTAGGGTGCAAGTAGGGTGCAACTAGGGCGCATCTAGGGTGTAACTTGGACGTAAATAGGGCGCAAATAGGGTGTAACTAGGACGCAACTAGGGTGTAGCTAGTGCCTAAGAAGGCGCAACTAGGGCTCAACTAGGACACAACTAGGGTTAACTAGGGCGCAAGTAAGGCGTAATTAGGGCACAATTAGGATGCAACTAGGATGCAACTGGGACGAAAGTAGGGTTGGAATGATTCATGGGGTGGAAAAAGAAGGATGCGGGCGCTTGGGTTGGTACGATCCGTGGGGTGGGAAAGAGGCACGGGGGTGCCTGGGTTCGTACGACTCGTGGGGTGGGAAAGAGGCGTGCGGGTGGCTTGGTTGGTACGACCCGTGGGGTGGGAAAGAGGCGTGCGGGCGCTTGGGTTGGTACGAGCGGATGGGCTTGGAAAGGGTGGTGGTCATGTGGGTGTGGACGTTGGTGTGGGTTCTGTGTAGGCAATAGATTCTGTTCGTGTGCAAGGGAGGTACATGGCTAGGATTACAGGCTGTTCATGCAGTAGAATGGATTAAAACGAGAGGGGAGTCAAACCCGCTTGTGTTCCCCAGAGCGAAAATCTTGTTAGGGGGAAGGGAGGGGAGGGGAGGGCGCTTTGAGTGGCATGACCAGTCCCTGTCTTGCGGCATCGCAGCAGGAACACCGTGAGTCGGGTCATCATTATACGTACCAATGTCATCTAGCAACACTTAAGTCCCAGCATTGATGAGGGCATGGATGGCGCGGGCAGCCTCGAATTGTTGAGGGACAAAGGGTGGCTTGGCGGCGGGATAGTACTCCCACGGGTGTTCACCTTGTGCTCATGCACTGAAGCGGGATTTCCTAGAGGAGAAAGTGAGTTTGGAAGTGAAGTCTAGGGGTGGACTCTTGAAGTCTTTCTGTATGGCTGGAAAAGGCGCTTGAGCAAGTGCAGCAGCTAAGAAAGTGGGAACAGTGGAGTTAGCCACCGTTGTGGCACATGCATGGGACTCGGCAGAAGTAGTCTTCTCAGTAGGAAGGACAGCGGCCAGGACAGGCATGGCATGCAGACGCTATATGACTAAAGTGGCCACAGTTGTAGCCAGGTCATGTTGGACCTCCAAACCGCTACGAAGTTCTTCTTCTACTCTACAACGTACAGCCTGGGCCTTGCTTAGAGTAGCTTGAAGAGCCTCAATAGTTTCCACTGGCACAGGCATGATGTAAAAGAGTGAACAGCCAAGGAGGAGTGCAATGGGTAAGTGAGAGAGAGGGAGAAAGCAATGCTCACCAAACTAGCAACGTGGGAGGAGGGAGAAGAGATGTAGAACCACCACGGAAACCGAGGAGAATAAGACCGCCACCCACGCGGAGACAGCCACGACAAGGGAGAGAAGCCTTGTGACAATGGCCCCTCCCACTGCTGCAGCTGATGATGCGACAAGGACCCCTGTGGTGACGTGATGGGTGAGGTCGTAGGGTCCACCTGTAGGTGTCAACACTGGTGTTGTAGTATACGCTCGAATGGATCCAACTGCATTAGAGATTGCGTCAGCCATGGAAGCCGCGGCGGTGGCGACGGCAGCACCTGTTGTTGTGACCTGTGTCGCGACGTTGGTAGTTGCAGCAGTGAGCAGTGACAAGGATGCAGCTGTGTGCCCGTACGCCTCAGCTGCTCTGCCTACTTCTGTTTGCGTTGGAGCTCTGCTTGCACGGGTCGTGGCTGAGAATGTGGGCAGCACCAACTGTTGCATCCAGCATATTAGTGGCCAAACTGATGGAATCATTGTGTACTAGAAGGACTGGAATGACGCCTGGGACTTCATGGGCGACTGATGGTTCGGTGGTTTCAGCACCTGCCGGACCGGGAGTGGGATTGGGGTCAGGCGCGGAGGCAGAAGGAGGAGCTGGCACAGTGGGCTGCATGCCTGGAGAGGGATAGCGGGAGGATGGAAGGTCAACTATCGTATACACCTACCGATTGATCTTCTACTCCATTGTTTCAGCTTTCGCCTCCCGCTCACTATGCCAGTACGAGTTGTTCAGCATACTCGCCCACATTGGCTCGTTGGCATCTTCAATCTGTGGAGAGGGGTCAAGTGTGCTCCAGTCTTCTCACTCCACACGCCTTGCCAGACGCGATGCTGTACGAGGTGAGTCGAGCTCGTCATTGGGAGGTCTGTCAAGAGGCAAGGGATCCAGCATGGCTGGTGGGACGGCTATCGAGGCAGCCGGAGATGCGGAAAGAGGAATGCACACTCCTGGTGGGAATAAAAGGAGGTGTGGTCTGCTGGAATAATAGAAAGGAGGGTGTGTGCAGCGAGAGCATTGTAGGCGGATGTCAAGACTGTCGGGAGAGGCCAAGAGAGGCACAGCAGGCCCGGGTGCGAGATGGCACTTGTTCCGCTGCGTGCTGCTACCGGCAGATGCCGACTGTAAAGGGTGTAGCACGTGTCAGACGCCCCTGCCCGTGCACGTGAGATAAGTGCTGGGGCATGAGAAGGCGTAGGAGGAACTTTTCCTCCACATGTATGTGACAAAATAAGTCACCCTAGGCGAATAACACAACCGGACGATGGGCCGGCTCCTCACCCACAGGCCGTGGATTGAGAGAGCTCGAGCACGGAGTCTCACTAGCTCTGATACCAGTAGTTATCAACACGCGCTGGTTATGACTATGTGCGAGAATATACCAGTGAGTGCATGAGTGTCGGAAGCCAGGGATGTGGTAAGCTTTGCCCTTAGAATTGAGTGCCACAACGACAGACGGTAATTTTGGAAGGAGCTAGCAAAGACGAAGACACCGGTGAATGCACGCCCACACCGAGCAATAGCTTGGGTGAGCATTCACCGCCACCCGGGAGTCGAGCCCGACCTCTTGAAATTAACCGAGGGTGGTTTCTCACCAGTGCACGGCCAAAGACCGACAAGGTGGCCCCCTAAGGATCAGCACCCGGGATAACATGAAGCTCCCCAAAATACTCAGAGGCAAACAAGCAAGATCCAGGGATCAGCAGTGAGAGTGTAAGAGCCCAAGCATCTACCACATCGTATCAAGATAGTCAAATATGAGACATGGTTGTGCCGGAGGGCACTCCTCGGCAGCTTGCAGACTGTTTGATGAGGCTGGTAAGAGCAGCAAGACCACTCTTGGACAACAGCTCCCCAGGTGTAGCCATGGTCACTCAATCTGTACAAGTGGGTGTGTGTGTGTGTGTGTGTGTGTGTGTGT
>SZWC01008018.1:81189-116335 GCA_023375785.1 Penium margaritaceum
GAGGACCCATACACCATGTGTTGGCAGTTGGGCATGAAAGCACCCCATGCTCGCCCGTTGTACTGCCCACCCAATTGGGCGCCATGGATATCGGTGTGGCCACTCCCATGTTCGAGGCTGTGAACGTCAGCGTCCCACTATGTCTTCTGTCATATTGCAGACTATGTGCAGGGCATTTTGGATTGAACTCTTTCAGAGTTTATTAACAATATGCCAACCTTTCCCTCATTATTTCTGACCAACTAAGTAACAAAGTGTCCTGTAATTGACGTTTATTTTGTACGTTTACATGACTATGACGGCAGACAAAGCAGGATTAATGTGTTGCAAAAACATAACCATGTACAGGACTGTTGGGTATGTACTATTCACCACATTCTAGTGGTATGATCCCCTCAATGTCATAATGCCGAGCAACACTTTAGGTGTAAGGTATTCTACTCAGCGTATGCTCTAGGGCAGGATGTACATTGACCATGCAAAGTGATTACAACATTTATTGAAGGTCTAACTCCATGTTCTAATAATGTGGTCTTTCGCCTTATGGTGGATGTAAAAGTTCATACAGACAGTCTTCTGTTGTGTTCAATGACCTGGTTGATTAACATTGTATGACATTGTGCTTCACAATGTATTCCAATTGTACCATGTTCAGCAGGATACAGTTGCTTCAACACGTGAACATTCATGAAGTTTATTACACTGCTTTACTTCTTGCATAAGTAAACATGTTATGTTTCAGCATTACCTAGTACAGAAAGACGCATCCAAAGCAATGCAAGTTGTAGAATGAATTCACTTGAGAATTTTCATGTAAGGAAAGGTACATGCCTAAACGTCACACACAGTGAAGGTCGGATACGTGATTTCATCGAAAAGTTCACGACTCAATCCCCGGAGAAAGTGCACAATGTCACACACAGGACATAGCTCCTCCCATGGCTGACAGTGCTCAGCATCGTAGAATACCTCGTCAGGCGTGTCTGAATGTTGGCCAGCACTTCTGCTTCTAGGAAGATGCACTCCACTGGTCCCCTTCCCCCTAACCCAGACCCTAACCGTCTGCCTAACCCGAAACCCCCCTCTCCTGCTGTAGTGGGAGCAGTCTCTGAGGATGGTCCGTTCAATCTCCAATGTCCAGCACACTTCATCCTGCACATAAACAAAAGTTAGGATTAGGTATTGGAAGCTCATGTGGCAAGTTGCATGGACATGTGAATGGAAGGAGGACAGAAGGACAGTGTAAACATGTACGTACCTCACTCTGCCTCCTCTGGCTCTTCCTCGTACGTCTCCTGCCACTCTCTCTCCTCCTCATCCAAGTGTTGGGTGTGCTCATCCTGCGTCAACGTCTCACCATCATCACCAGGAGGAGGGAAGTATGCACCAGAGTCATCACTTTCTGCACCGTCATCATCATCATCGTCTTCATCCCTTGGCGGAGCCGCGGGATCGTACTCCACTTCACCACTTGCATACGCTGCAAGTGGGGCATCTAAGGCTGCTGCTGTTTGTGCAGCAGCAGCTGGGAGACCAAGCACTTCATGGCCCCTCGCCGCGGCCTGCGCGGGGCTGGGAGCAGGCGGGTTCTTGCATCGTGTCTTTGTATGGCCCTTCTGCCCACAACGTGGGCAAATGAAGTTTTTCTTGCGCAGGGTCTCACGGTCTTTCCTTGCACTTCGTGGGCGTCCCTTCCCACGCCTTGGTCCGGGTTGCAACCACAGTGGTTCCACGGGGTTGATGTTTTTCACCACTGGGGAGGGGATGGGGCTGTTGTAGGCACGTCGGAAGGCCATTCGTGTGAGTCCGGGGTCTGCAAGATTTTCTGCGTTAACGCGCTTGACAAGCAAGAATGCAAATGCATGGTGACAGGGGAGGCCGAACTCCTTCCAGTGGCCGCAGCTGCAGGTTTTGGCGAGGAGGTTCACTTGACGGGGGTTGTTCGTTGGGCCCTCCACTGTAGCTGTGTGTGGCCCCTCCTCGACCACGGTGTACTCTCGTGCCACAGCTAGGCAGTGCAGCAGTCTGTCAGCTTGTGCTGGGGCCAAGGAGGTCTGCACGGCTTCTGCCTGAGCACGTCTAGCACAGAACATGCGTTGGACGAAGGGCAAGATGCTGACAAAGGGCACAGAACACGCCCCCTCTGCCCAAAGGGCAGTGGAGGCGTGTCCACTTCTCTAGCGGAACACCCCCCACCACAGAGCCATCTTCCCCCGGCCTGCCAAAGAGGTAGGCATATGCTGATACACTTACTTGCCGTAGGTGTCGGGTAGCCTTCTCCCACTGGTTGGGGTTAAGTGCGTGCGCACACTTCCACGCCCAGTGAGCGGCTTTCTTGCCGTAGGACGTGCGCACGTTTTCTCGCAAGTGCCATGCGCAGTACGTGTGCGTTGCAGCAGACATGTTCTTCTTCAAACCTTTCTCGATACCCTTCTCCCTGTCAGTGATGATGCTTGTGCCCGCCATAGCAGCTGTGGGATAAGCAAGGGCAAGCTGGGCACAAAAAAAATTCCAACTCTTCTCATCCTCTGTCGGTGCCAGTGTCCACGCCATCGGCACGGCATGGTCATTCGCGTCAAAAAATCGGGCAAGCAGCAGAACCTGCTTGTGCCCGTTTTTCAGAAACGTGGCATCCATCGTGAGGATTCGGCGGCTGTGTTGGAACCCGATGCGGGCAGCTCCCGGCGCGACGAAAGCCCAGAGGAACGCGCCGTTCTTGTCCTTGTGCGCGACGGCGTGGGTCCCTGGGTCAACGCGTTTCAACTGCACGCAAAAAGGGGGGATGTACACCCGTCAATGGTCAAAAAATTGCCAACACAAGTGGTGCTCATGGTTCCATGCATCCGCCATACGCACCTCCTCGATGTATGACGGGAAAAGACTCCACGTCTCTGTCTTCTTGCCCATCAAGCGCTCTTGGGCCTGCGTCTTTGCGCGGTATAGCGTGTTGTTGGAAACGTTGATGCCGGTCCGCTCGTGGAGCACTTGACGCAGGGTGGCCGTTGAGGCAGTAGGGTCTCGCTGCAGAGTTTCCGAGATTTTCCGGGCCACCCAACCCTTTTGGCGAGCCGGATTCCCGCGGCCGATCTTGGGGACACACTTGTGCCCGTCTTCGTAGTGCGAGATCGTGACGTCGCCGAACTTTGAAGTCACACGTGCGCGTAAGAGCCAGGTACAACCCTTGCTTTTTGCCTCGGAGCACGTGACGTGGATTCTTGCAGGCTCACTGCGGACCCACTTCAGTCCGAAGCGGTTGTCAACCGCGTAGTCCTCCACGAACGCCCGGGCCTCATCCATGTTGTGGAAAAACATGCCCGCTNCATGCACACATGACAATGAACGGCAAGGGAAAAGACAGGTTTACTGGACCGTACAGGCATAAGGAGAAGAGGGTAAACGATCCACCATCCACACTCTCAACATCTTCCAAAGAACAGCAAACTGAAGAAGCGTGAAGAGCTCAAACTGTGGATTACCGAGGTGGCCATGAGGGACGGACAGGACGCGACGGCGCCCCATGCTAAACCTAACCGGTCCGGCTTCCCGGACATCGGGGGACCCGGGAGCACGGGGAGGTTCATCCTGGGGTTGGGTCTGTGGGGGGGCGTCCCACTCGTCAACCCGGCGGTCCCACCAGTCATCGCACCAATCCCGTGTCAACCAAAACATTACATCCTCAAACGCGCCTGATGGGTCGTTCGGCTGTGGGTTATCGGGGTACCACCGCGGTGCAGGTCCTTCAGCAGACGGAGGACCGTTCTCGTGAGCACTCGGGCGTGTGGCAAGGAGCCACGCGTGTTCTTGCAAATCCATCTGAAACGGAGGGTATATGGTACCCAAAACCATTGCTATTTATCCCATCTACCCTCCTAGTTAGGCTTACCGGCGTCCTCCGCGACTTGGTCGTCCACCATCCCGTCACGATGGAAGCAGGAGCAGAGGCAACATCCTCAGAGGGAGCGGTGACGCCGTCCACGACGACAACGCACAACTGAATGACACTGGAACACACTGGAGAGGAACCCCGGCGAAACTTGGCGTGGGAGTGGCGGACACACCGAGGAATACTGGACACGTAGGATTAGGGGACTGTCCGCCTTTTCCATTTTTCACACGCAACCTCCGCCTCTTCTGTGCATGTCTGAGTCGTCCGGCTGCACGTACTGTTACCCCATGCAGTCGGGAAACAATGGGCATGCCCATGGGTACCGACGGTTGAAAGGATGTGACAGCGTCATGTGCACGGCAGCTCATCAAGGCGTGCCGCGGGAGTTGCGACACAGACAGCTGTCGGATAGTCCAGCGGCGCAATGTCATTGGACAGTGACCGCTTGCTGCGCTGGCCAAAGCGTTGTTAGGCTCGGCATCACGTTTCCATGCCTGTGCATGAACCTTGCCAGCTCACGGACGACGATGGCGCAGGGGGTGTTTCGATGTGACGAGGATAGTGCATGTGCGTTTCATACGGCCATGCAGACCTCCGGTGACTGCATTTACGGGTTTCCGGTGTCTTTCACATTTCAAAAGGAAAAAAACATACCCACATAAAATGAGCACGTGATCCACGTTGAACCCCACATTCTCGAGTGCCGAAATGTGAACATCATCGACATGACACACATGCACTGGTGTCAAGTACTGTCGTGCAGTCCGGTTTTTTGAAATGAGGAGCAAATCACCGGAAAATTGAAATAATAATACCAAGACACCCTTCTACGCTACAAACATTAACCATATACCGTCACATTATGAGTTGGCAATTTCCAGGGGGTATATGGGGCTTATTGTTCAAGGGTAGGGGCGAATGAGGCTTATCGTGCCAGCGGAGGGGCGGATGAGGCTTATCGTTCCGACGGAGGGGCGGATCAGGCTTATCGCTCCGACGGAGGGGCGAATGGGGCTTATCGTTCCGACGGAGGGGCGGATGAGGCTTATCGCTCCGACGGAGGGGCGTATGGGACTTATTGTGCGAAACTGGGGGTATATAGTCACTCCGCCCAACAATCAAAGTGCCTCCACTTCAAGGATAAATCATTAATACCACTAGACAAGTTACATGTTAGGCCGAGCGGAATGTGGATGGTTCACAGGGATGCAGAGCGGAGTAAAAGAAAATTTGAGGGATTGGGATACTTAAATCATTAATACTTAGCATTAGGACCGAGCAACGAAAAACCCACCATGTCCAAATTTTAATCTGCCGCGCCCGCATGTGCTCAAAATGGTACCGGGTACCCAGACCAATTTCATTTTGTAACCGCGTATCCGTTGTCCGCCATATTGAAAACGGCAAATCCGAGTCCGACATATTTGACACGGCATACCACACTATGTAAAATTAATCGCCGCATACCCACAAAGAATATATCCGAATAGTGAAAATATGATGAACGTGACCTCGTGGACATCCGGCCGGATGTGTACGCGACAGTCTTTCTTACTCACCAAAAAATCATCATGTCCGCTCGGTTACTTGGAGTACAATCCGTGGCGACAACACCAATGAGCATCGCGATTGGTTGGGTCGTCGGCGATTGGCGACCGCTCCAACATGTGGTTCATCGATCACCGCCACACACATCACGCAGTGCGGCGTCCCCTTGCTGACTGCGTGAATCGACGGCAGTTAAATGTGAAAACCCACCATGTTCGCAGATTTCACTTGTTTGTTCGCGATTGTTCGCGGTAGTAGCATGATAGGGGGAGACCTATCCGCGAGTGACATGGACCCCATGTACGTAGAACGCCCACTACCTCCGATGCTCGGCTGGGGAGACATCGAACAAACTCGACGCGATCCATGGGGTGTGGACCTACCCTGTCCACCCAAAGCAACATGCGATGAGGTCGAGGCTGCCCGGCGCCAAGTGAAGGTTCAGTGGGACGCAATGTATGATTATGCACCACCCAGTCCTCATGCCATGTGTTGGATCATGAGTATGCGGGCTCCAACTAGTCGTCCATTGTACGCCAAAAGTGATTGGCAGCCAAGGATGTAGGTGCATCCCATGACAATGTCGCGGATGTGACCCCATGGTAATCTGCTTCAACATTGCCGATTTTTATTCATGTCATGTCCATTTGTCATTGTAATATGCACATTCGGCCATGTCTGGATCCATTCACTTAACACATGAAGTTAACATGCAATGTAACACATTTGGATACAGTATGTAATAAGTGCCCTTATTGTTAATGTGGTGCCCATTACTTTCCACGCAAGTATGGCCAACACAAAGAACAAAAGAACACTACAGTCAACATGGCTCCAGAAACGTGGAGAAGCAGTACTATGTGTGGACATAGTTTGGATGAAGAATTTTCTTACACCGGCATGTACTGGCCATGTATCTCACTAACTAACCAGCTTTGAAAGGTGGGTGGCAATGTAAAGATCCATGCCATGACCTCACAGGCAGGCCAGAGTTGGCCTACATGACATCCTGCCATAGGAATGCCATAGGCCCGTGCAAAGCATGGCTCGTCAATAAGTTCCTCAAGTACATCGTAGAATACTTCACTGATGGGATCAATGACCTCCCCAGTTGATTCTACGTCTTCTACGATGTCTTCCATCACCTGGCCTTTGTGGCACGTGCACATGTACATCTTAATGATGTGTGTTGTCTTCTTTCCAGCCCATATCCTTGAAATCAAGTATGTTCCACTGATGCCAAGTACGAAACCATTCACAAACGAGAGCTCAGACGATGTTGTGCAGTCCACAGTAAACGCTTGGTTGGTTAAATGTTGATATTGGTGACAAAGAATGAGCACAACGTACTTCTGGTCCATTTTATGCTCCGAGATGGATATGCGGTATCATTTTTGGGGAAAAAATATATTAAGTATCCACTGCTTCAGTTACATGACCAAAACATGATGAACACTCTGACAAGCAAGCACACTGCCAAATAGTCTCCCATAGCCAAGGGCCCTCCTACTGACATTGGCCACATGCTACCTGGCCCACCCTCTCAACTTGGTAACGTTGACCTTGTGCTTAAACAGGGGCTGGAAATGATGCCGGGTCTCGTGAAGTGGCACTTCCCTGTTCTGCACACCATGGATACAGGACACAGACAACTGTCTGGAAATGCGTTACTAAAGTGGGGACTAGAAAACATGGAATAATGGAAGAAGTTAACGTACCATCCAGACCCCGTCGTTGTCTTCCTCGTCATGGTAGTCCTCCGGGACATCATCCCAGCTGCCATGTGGCATGCCATGCGTGGCAATCTGTCGGTGAGTGCAGTCGAGGGACTCTCGTATGTGCCTCATGCCATCCTCCTCACTGATCCACCGGTATGGTTCAGGGGGCTCTGGCTCAGAGTCCTCATCGAGGATGAATCATTCTGTGTCGTAGACTCCCCCCTCTCCACTGTCGTATCTTAGAAATTGCTCTGGGTCGTACTCGCGGTCGTCTTCGTCGGAGACATTGATTGTCTCTTGCTGTGGACCAGCAGCTGTAGTGTCAGCCTAGCTTGTACTGCTTGTGGGTCCTGCTGCTACTGTTGCAGCCTCTGGTGCCTCTGCCTCTGGTTGGGTGCCACTTCCGGGCTAGCACCCGGCATATGCATCCGTACGCACTACTGCTTCTGCTCTCTTCAACCGATTCCGCAACGCAGCTTTTGCTGCGGCCGCTACTGGAGCCACAGCTGCTGGGTTGGTGCACTTGGAGATGTGTGGCCCTGCAAGCCACACCGTCGGCATATGTTGTTCGCCTACCGCAGCTCGTTGCGGTCCAACCGCTTGCTTTGGGGCCTTACACGCCCACGGCGTGGTCCCGGCTGCGTCCACATAACCCCCTCTAGCGGGCTCCACGTGGCTGGGTCCACACCCAGCATCAGGTTGTTGTACGCGCGACCGAAGGCCATCTTCATCAAGCCAACGTCACACAGAGGTTCTCGCGATTTCCCCCCACCAAGGAGGACTGCGCAGGCGTGCACGCAGGGTTGTCCCCACTCCTTCCATGCCCCGCAGGTACACGACCGTTGGGCGATGTTCACACGCCGAACACGGTTAGATGCCCCACAGACCATAGCCAGGTGTGGCCCCTCCTCTGTGACGTCGTACTCGTTGGACATCACGGACGCATTCAGCAACCGGGCCTCTGGAGTCGGGGCCAGGTCACCCTTGAATGCTCTTACCTCTGTGCTGTGTTCAGCCATGAGGCGCTGCATCCACAAAAACAAGGAGACGAAGCAATAAAACGGGTATAGTTTCCGAACCTCAAGGATGCGCGTATTGAGAGACTCAGAGGCATTTGAATTCGATTGTCCACCGCGACCACTAGGGCAATGGACACGTGTCCACCGCTCCAGCGGGATACCGTCCACTCCGCCGCTTCCAAACAAGTAAACAGCACAGTGTGGATACTGCCGCCTCATGATCTCCTCGCACCGTTGAAGCTCTGTGTGGGTCAATTCGTGGACCCAGCGCCAGCACCAAAAACCAGCACGCTTGCCATACCGTTGATGGACATTCTGCTGAAGGTACCACGCACAGTAAGTCTGCGTGGCACCTGGCAGCTTACTGCCCACCGCGTTGATGAGTCCCTTTCTCTCGGTCATTGATTACTACTATGCTCTACTGTGCAACGGTAGGGAAGGCGATGGCTATGTGGAAGCAGAACCAGGTCCAGTGCTCTTTGTTTTCAGTGGGCACCAGTGCCCACGCCATGGGCACCGCATGATCGTTGGCATCAAAATACTACGCCACCAACAGCGTCTGCTTGTGGTTGTTCTTGAGGAACTTCCTTTCCATCGTGACGATGCGACGGGAGTGCTTAAAACCAAGGATTGTAGCGCTAGGGGCCACAAAGGCCAGGTGGAAGACGTTGCCATCAGTCATCACAGCGACAACATGCGCGTTGCGGTCGAGACTTGTGAGCTACACAAAAGCATCCACGACATGGGGTCAGACACATCCACAAAGAAAGGGAGTGAGAAAAAGGATGGGTTCAAAGAAAGTACCTCTTGCGTGTACGCGGGAAAGAGGGACCATGACATGGTCCAAGGGCCTGAAGCTTCTCTCGTACAGCCACCTTTCCGCTTTACAGGGTCCGGCGGTCGACGTCTTTGTCGGTCGCTTTCTTAACGACTACCTCAAGGCTGGTTACGTTCGCGCATGGGTTCTTCTGCAACGTGGCAGCAATATGCCGCGACATCCACTTGATGGTTTTGGCCGGATCTCCACGGCCGGTACCAGTACCAGGGACATAGTGGTGTCCATCCTTCCACACAGAAACTTTCACCATCCCACTTTGCCTGCACACGTGGACGCGCAAAATCCATGGGCACTCTTCTTTGAACTGCGAACAACGATCTGTGAATCTGGTGGGCTCACTCCACAACCACCGCACGTTCATGCGGTTCTTGATGAGGTAGTCATCCACGGCCCAACGACACTGGCCCATGTCCTTGAACTCCATGCCGCCCGGGAAGGCACAATCAACCTTGGTGCATTTTGGTGCTTTTTTGTCAGGCTCATCGTCCGATGGCACTGCAAAAAATCACCCAAAAAAATGAGAGACATAGCAAGTACAGAGGGATTGAACGTGCACCAAAAAACATTGGGAACAACTACAAGTGGGACGACCTAACGCATGGTCTCTTACCCTGTAGTGGTTCGTCCCCTGAACGGCCTAGCCACAGCTTAGGGACGACAGGCTTCTCTGGCGATGACAGGATGACGACGACTTCAGTGTCCAATCTTGCATAAAAAATTAGGCGACGGGCAGAAGGGGGGAGAAGACACCTGACTCATCCAGAACAGGGCGTGCTAAGGAAGGCGGTGGGGACCCGAAGGTGCGGTCGTCAGACTGCCCATGTCCCCACCTACGGGACGTGGACCACCGCAATTATGCAGCCATAGTGTGTGGAAATGGGTACAGAATGAGAATCGTGAGTACTTCAAATAGGGGATACTCATTTTGGCGCTCAACTGGGTGTAGGACTTCCTCAGCCATACTCGCCACCGTGCCGAGGTAGTGCACAGTGCCGGAGTGACTAGAACAGAGCCATAACAGGCATTGCTAGGTCAAACTCATTGGCTAGGACATAACGGAAAGGGAGGGGGATACACAAGGAAGCCAACTTCTCTGCGGCATACGTTGTACCTAAACCAAAGCTTACCCGGCTGTCAGTATCACGGACCGTTGCGTCGATCAAACGTTCCGAAAATGCCAAGGAGGACATGTATACGCCAGCTGGATGCACCGGGATCTGTTCTGCCTTGTGCATGCGACCTCCGACAAGTCAAGGTGGTGCATGTGTCAACTTACGAGGACCAACGCAGAACATGACACTACCCCCTTGCAAAAAGACTCCAAACACACGTACCTATTTGTTTCGTCTAACAATATTATGTAATATATCCCCTTTTGCAATTGAAGTTTCCACTCCGACAACCTTATACGACACTTTGTTTATGAAGATGACATCACAGCTTGTGCAACGGGCGAATATGTTTTTATTGTGTATGTACATAACTAAAAATTAATAACGGCGTGCCCGTCTTTTAGCAAAAGCAACGGCATACCCTTATGCCGTTGCTTTTTTTAACGGTATGAATATGTCGTTAGCTGACGTGGTATTCATGGGTATGCCATACTTATAATTTAGTACGCCGGGTATGCCGTGTCTAATTTTCAACCCATGGATATGCAAGCTTAATAGTGCGCGCGGTCTGGGTATCCGAGCTATTTCACCCTAGCATTAAGTGCACTTCCATGTCAAGTGTCGAACATGTCAAGCGCATACATTCAATAGACAGAAGGGCAGATATATTCGAGCTGCGTTGTTTGCGGCTCGCCAGGATGCGAAGTGACGAGTTCGAATCATGACGAAGATAGGTGCATGTTTTGCTGACTTGTTCTTAAACAATGTTGACTTCGGATATTCTTGTCTGGTTTATGCCTTGCACCGAGCCGTCTACCTGTAAGGACCCGCTACTGTCGGTATATATTGTCGCATGTACTGGTCTGACGGACAAATTTCTGGTGATGTTATTTATTTGCAACCTTGGTGGTTGTGCTGCAGGCTCGCCGTTGTTTCGTGTTGACTTAGCTCCAATTCACAGGCATCCATAATCAGTACCCATAAAGACCTGGACCGAAAGAAGCATCGCAGGCCAATGAGAGCGACCGCTCTCATTGGCCTGCAATGCGTGTTTGTTTGTGATTCGTCATTGCGTTTTTGCGATGGTTCTTTTTGGACACCTCTCACCGGTGGTGAGATGTGTCACAAACCGATGGAAGAATGGTTCTTTCATTCATCGGTGTCGCTCACCATTGCTGCATGCGTGAATTTGACGGCTGTCAACATGACTGTTTTTCCTCTCACACGAGCATTTGATGGGAGGCCGCTCGCAAAATAGGCCCCTCCGATCAATCAGGAAACGCCAAGGCATCATCCAGCTACCACTTTTGATGGCAGGCAGTCCGCATCTAGAGGGGGCCGAACTAGGCACTTCTCTCAGATTTATCCTAGACAGAAGGCCCAATATATGCCATGAGGCATATATTGGGCCTTTGGCGCTCGAGACGAGCAACACATGGGCCGGTGCATAGTGGTTACTTTGGGAAATGTCATCGAGAAGTTAGTGGATTTCAAGAATACGGAGGCGCGCATTAATAAAAGTCTAGCGTTGTCAAGAAGTATGCCAAACAATATTGAAACATCGATCAGGTTCATGAAACTTCTTTCAAACCTTCAGAAAAGTGGTCAAATGTGTCAGAATCTTCACCAACGGAATGCTAGAAGTCGGGGCAAGCTGTCAAAATGCCCCTAGCCAAACGGTGAAAGAATGTTGAGGTCGACGATTGGTGGGCCAAGAGTGTAAGGACAGAAATGTCCACTCACAAAGTTTAGGGACTCTTGTATGTCTAGGACGTAACGCTTCCCCCACTCTTAGCCATTACAAAATGTCGTGTGAGCACTCAAAGGCCGGTGGTGGCTGTAGTAGTCGTTCAACACATGATTGACCTCAAAATTTATCACAAGGCTCTCAGCTGTTATGCGCGGCATCCTAGCCGTGTCTCTTGACTATATACTCGGTTCTTTTTAGCACTATCACTGTCTGAAGATGTCTTGAATCACGTACTTTGTACCCTTGTCCACTTGCATAGGAGGAGGAGCGACGTCTCTGCTAAGGAATTATTTGTTGAGGTCCCGATACTACTTGAGCTTGCGGACATGGAAGATTGGGCAGGTCGTTACATAGGCAGGTAAAGAAACCGGAGTTTGCATTCTCTCGATCTCAAGTAGGCCCAACCATCAAGGTCTAAGCTTTGCAAAGTCCTATCCACTTTTTTAGAGGTTCAATGAGCTGAGTAGGACGCGATCACTAGTATTAAACACGTCTTCCTAGTTACCCTACTGCTGGCTAAATTTGGATAAAAATTAATTACCATTCGGCTCGACCCTGTTGCATAATTAGGTTCCCCCCTTGTAGCCAGTGTGTACAAATTCCTTCCAAAATAAGTTCTGAAAATAAGCGGCCTCAATTCATGCTCGCACGAAGCTCTCAAAGGGGGAAAAGGAAGCAAAATACACCCTAATCACGTGATTTTTTTCGTTAGCATGCACGTTTGTTGTAGTCTTCTGAACATTTCTGAATTTAAGAGACCCATAATTCCTTGAGGCCTTATAGCCAGTGTGTGAAAATCCAGCCACAGTTGTTTGAAATAAACCAAAAAACAATTCCTTCACAAATGACTATCTGAATTTAGGCGGCAATACGGTATGTCGATCCACTGGTCACTTCATCGCGGCTTGCATCTTTGCAATAGTCTTGCATGTTTCCTCCCAAACGCAAGAGAAGACCCATCGGTGGATGTAAACCACAGGAATGTTATTCTGGCTTTGTAGTCTCGGCCGTGTGGTGGGAATTTTGCCTTGGACCACCTCGACTCGAATTTTATCCATTAGGATGGAAGTTGCGGAGTTGTATGCAAGTTCGGTAGTCGGTAGTTCTGCTGTCCAATCACCGACGTTCGGCTTGCACGAAGTGCGTAGGATTTGCTCGAGCGTCTCGTCGTTTGTCCGCTCAGTTTGTGCATCATTTTGAGGGTAGAACACCGTTGATAGCTGGATCCGACTGTCAAAATGCATTGTTAGTTCAAGCCAAAACCTACTAGTGACGCGGCCATCTTTATAATTGATGATGGTACGTGATGTGCCGTGTAGCTGCATAGTTTGTCTTAGAAACATTTGTGATATTCCTTCTAGAATGATGGGATTCATCATTAGGATAAAGTGCAACTTTTTTAAAATCTTTCCACCACCAGGAGGATGGTGTCACATTTCTCCAAGATGGCAAGCAATCCTGTCATGATGTCCATGCTGATGTCCATCCATGGTCCTGTTGAAACAGGGTGCGATTGGAGCAATTCCGATGGCCTCGTGCGACGAGGTTTTTCCACTGACATGTCTCACACGATTTGCATAACACTACCATGTCGGTCTGTATCTAGTGTCACCGATAATATTCTGCCCGTTCTTTTAGTGTCTTGTCCTTGTCAATGTTTCCGCCATGATTGGTGTCCTGCCCATCAAACTTCTCATAGCACTTTGCGATTATTCTCGTGGGGTACAAGTCTCGTTGGACAAGCAACATGTTGATCTCGGCCATCAAGTCTGGTCGCCGACTTTGAGCATCCATTGTATTCATTTTTCCAAGTCCGTACTCGATTTCATAGTTGAATTTGGACCCAAGGAACTCCATCCATCGAGTTTTTCTATGGTTCACATTTGGACGAGTCTTCTAATTTTTGAGTGCGTTGTGGTCGATGTGGAAAACACGTTGTTGACATTCCAGATAGCACCGTCCTGTCTTGAACACGTGATCGGCCACTAGCATTTCCTTTTCCTATGCCACGTACTTGAGTTCAAGTCCAAGTAGTTTTTGTGAAATGTACACAACTACCCTACTGCCGGATAAATTCGGATAAAAACAAATTACCCTTGAGCTCGACCCTGTTGCATAATTAGGTTCCCCCCTTGTAGCCAGTGTATAGAAATTCCTTCCAAAATAAGTTCTGAAAATAAGCGGCCTCAATTCATGCTCGCACGAAGCTCTCAAAGGGGGAAAAGGAAGCAAAATACACCCTAATCATGTGATTTTTTTTGTTAGCATGCACGTTTGTTGTAGTCTTCTGAACATTTCTGAATTTAAGAGACCCATAATTCCTTGAGGCCTTATAGCCAGTGTGTGAAAATCCGGCCACAGTTGTTTGAAATAAACCAAAAAACAATTCCTTCGCAAATGACTATCTGAATTTAGGCGGCAATACGGTATCCTACATGTCTTGCCCCATTTGTATGTCCTCTATCGACCCCCCCGGCTGCCAACTTCCTAGGTGTGTGTGTCAAACTCCCCATGGTTGAACCCATCTACATCCTTGTGTGTTACTACCCCCCACCCGAACGGGTACCGCCACTGAACCATCCATCTATGACGAACTCTCCACCTCCCTCTCGCTGATCCCAAATGGGAGCCACATCGTCATTTTAGGGGACTTTAATGCACAAAAGGGCTCCCTTCTCCCCATGTCCTTGGACGATCGCCTTGCTCCCTGCCCCTTCACCACGCGACACAGTCCAGACCCTCATTGTCGCATTAACAAACGCGGCCGATGCTTGATTCGCTTCTACGAGCAGCACGTGCTCGTTATTGCTCAAGGCTCTGCTGAGGGTAACTCATCCACTAGGGGCTCACACGGGTATTTAAATGACAGTTTGATTGATTATGCATTGTTGTCCTACTCACTTTGCCCTTGTTCCCTCACAGTACTTGAAAACACCGCAGAATCAGACCACTGTACTTTCTCCCTTGTCACCCCTATCACCATCCCTCACACTCGTCCATCTCCACCCTTCTCCTAGAAAACATTCCTCAACTACTACCCTCTTTCCCTCTCCACGCCCCCAGTCCAAGACCTCCTCCAAACAACGTCAACAATGCCTGCATTACCACAATTCTCATCCTCTCTCATCAAAGCACTCCAAGCTGCGTCCAGCACCGCATCACCTGCGTCACCGTCTCGCCCGCTCCGCCGCTCACATGCCCCCTGGTGGTCACCCCTCTGTCATGCTGCACACCGCACCTACAAAACTGCCTGCCGCTGGTCCCCACACTCCCCCCACACTACTCGGCTCTTGCTTGCTTATCACTGGACATGTAAAGTCGCTAAAGCTGAGTATCATGCAGGCTCCACTATCCGCACAGTCAACCTCTTTACCAGAAGTCCATGCGCATTTTGGCGTTCATTCTCTACTGCACGCTCACCACCGGCCACTATTCCGCCCACACAATGGGGATCCTATGCTACAACACTGTTCGCACGGCCAGCCCTCGCACCTGCAACTAACCTCACCCCTCACCCGCATCCCCCATTACCAGCCGCTGACTTCACCGAACAACCAGTCCTGAATCGAACCATAGAGGAGACCCTGGATCGAATGCGCAGGCGCAGGGCTCAAGACGCCCATTGCCTAAGGCTTAAGCACCTCCTCCCACGTGAACCTGCCCCCTTTCTTTGTAGGCTGCTAAAATTGTACCTCTCCAACGACCCCCTCCCACCTCACTACACAGAAGGTCTCATCCACCCCATCCATAAGCGTGGTGACCGCACGAACCCCGACAACTATCGCCTCCTTACTGTACAACCAACCTTCACCAAACTCTACTCCACCTACCTCCTCTCACTTCTGCTGTCACGCGCACCCCCTAGCCAATGTCTTCACCCTGTCCAAAATGCATTTCTCNTCCCACGTGAACCTGCCCCCTTTCTTTGTAGGCTGCTAAAATTGTACCTCTCCAACGACCCCCTCCCACCTCACTACACAGAAGGTCTCATCCACCCCATCCATAAGCGTGGTGACCGCACGAACCCCGACAACTATCGCCTCCTTACTGTACAACCAACCTTCACCAAACTCTACTCCACCTACCTCCTCTCACTTCTGCTGTCACGCGCACCCCCTAGCCAATGTCTTCACCCTGTCCAAAATGCATTTCTCCCAAAACACAATTCTCTCGACCATGCCTTTACCTTGTACACCCTGGTCCTCTCGGCCCGCCGTAGGAAATGCCCCCTCTACGCTGTTTTCCTAGACCTTCGCAAGGCCTACGACTCCGTCAGCCATGAACTACTCTTTGCCCAACATGCCACTTTCGGCCTCACTAAAAAGGAAGTTGGTACTGTAGAAAAGCTTTATTCATCAGCCACCGCCCGCATCCGACCCCTTTTCCATCCGCCACGGCCTTCACCAAGGCGACCCATGCAGCCCTATACTCTTCAACCACCACATTGACCCCTTAGCTCGTGCCATCTCTCGTATCAGCACAGATGCTCCCTCTCCTTGGTACGTCCATCCCACTCTTCCTACAGGCCGATGATGTCGTCCTCCTCTCTGAGTCAATCAGTGGCCTTCAGCGTGCAGTGGACGAGGCATTCTATTCCCTCAGTACCCTGGGTCATACAATTCAGCCAAACAAGTGTGCCGTCTTGGTCTTCCGTCCACCTCGCAATCTGTCCAGTCCACCCATTCGCCTTCCCACTTTGCCCTCGGCATCCTACCTCCCCTTCTCTTACGAATACACCTACCTTGGCCTACGCTTCTCCGCTACCTCCTGACACATCATTGAAACAAAGACATTGATCACCAAAGCACACCAGGCACTAGGGGCAGTCCGACAAAAATGCACCTCATCCTCCATATCCATTGTCTCCCTTCGCCTTACTCTCCTTCGGGCTTTGTGCCGCTCCCGCCTGATGTATGGCATTACGATATGGGACCCACCTACCCTTGCTTTAGTGCGTCGCTCCTACTTCACATGTGACCCCCCACGTGGCCTTCAAGATGCCCATAAACTACACCTTGAAGGCATTCTATGGTGTGTCTCGGCAACGACTGTCGCAAGGTCGACACCGCGCCACCTGATACATCTTGAGTCGAACACTCTCCCATTCCAGTTCTTACCCTTTGTCTACGGCTCTAGGTACGCAGCGTATATGGAAGCGCTACCGGTGGAACGTCTTACCAATTTCGCTTACTGCTGGCATGTTGAAAACAAATCGCCGTGGCATATCACGCTCTTTCGCGCCGCTCTTGCCCTATGCAGCTCACCCGTCCCAGACTCCTGGTCTGAACTATCTCGTGCCTTCACTCGCTCCAAACTGTGCTCGATCCTTCTCTTCCCTGGCCCGGCTGGACCTCCCCCTCACCCCCACTCGCCTAGCCCCCCCTCCCTCCATTCCCCGCTAACACCCCCTCTCCCCCTAGGCACCAGGAACCCTCCTTCCACAATGCCCGCCGCCATCCCTCCCGCGCCACCAACCACCAGCACCATCCCCACTACCGATATCCCCAAGGCTCTCCTCTTTTACCAGACTGTGGTGCCCCATCCCCCTGGCCTACCCCCCTACCTCTCTCTTCCTATTCCCTCCTTTCACGCGCGTGCTCTTTGGCAGCTTCGCACATCCAGCCTCCCTTATGAGCTCTACCTCCCTCTAGCGTCATGCCGCTGCTCTGCCTGTCTGGCCACCCAGTTTCCTCACCCAGCATTGCACTTTGTGCGGGATTGTCCAGTGTTTTATGAGATGCAGGGTCGGTTTCCCTGTCTGTTCCCAGCCGATTTGCGGTGCTTCTCGCTAAAAGAATTCCTCTCTTTCGAGGACCAGGCTTGCTTGGCGTCTTGTGTGGCAGGTATGCTCCAAGTATACTACAGCTACCACAACAGCCCCAGTCTACTGCAGACACCGGGCTACCCGCATCGACCCCGTGCTCCTCCCCCCTTGTGCCAATGCCACATCCTCGGCATCCGCAGCCCAGGTTGACAGCCGCTTATCAATCAGAATGGTGGAATCATGTGGAGCAAGCTCGCAGCATGCAGCAACCCTCTGGCCGCCGCGCAGCTGAGCTCGGCACTTGTGATATGCCGTTACTAGGCCTCTTTGGCCACTATTGGCATTTCACCCATACTGACCTGGTGTGCACCATCCCTCCCCCCCTTCAGGATCTCGCTAGGACATCGCTTACCTTGACCTCTGCATGCTTCTTTACATTTGACTGTGGGCACATGCATGTCCCTCCTCATGGTTGTCGTGCGTGTATGTCCCCCCTGACTCTCACTGTCATGTGTGGCTCTATGCCACCGTTCATTCCCCATGGAGGGGTGGCGACGATAAACATAATAATCTATCTATCTATCTACCCCCCCGCCAGCTCGAAGTGAATTGGGGGATTATTTTGTACTGTGTATCTAACCTCTAACCTATTTGGTACACAAGTGTATCAATACACTTGTGCTTTTTTTTTTTTTGCGNATCTACCCCCCCGCCAGCTCGAAGTGAATTGGGGGATTATTTTGTACTGTGTATCTAACCTCTAACCTATTTGGTACACAAGTGTATCAATACACTTGTGCTTTTTTTTTTTTTTGCGTACGTACGATACACTACCCGTGAATCTCACCCAATACATACGTGGTGTTTGAGGTGGGGGGGGGGGGTATTGACTCTCGATCCCCCCACCCCGTGATATCGAGGTGAACTGGGGGATTGCTTCGGATGGTGTATCTGGCAACTAACATATATAATACACAAGTGTGTAGGTACACTTGTGTTTTTTGTTTGAAGTACGTACGATACACTCCCCACTACTCTCCCCTGATACAGTCTTCGTGTTTGGGGGGGGGAGGGTATCGACGCTCTACCCCCTCCCCACCGACATCGAAGTGAATAGGGGGACTGTATTAGATGGGGTATCCGATAGGATAGTGTATACTTACACTAGCGTTTTTTTTTCGTAGGTCAGATACACTACCCGCTACTCTCCTCCAATAAATGCGTCGATTTCGAAGGGTGGGGGGGGATCGACGGTGGATCCCCCCTCCGAAGGTTGGGTAGGATATTTGTAGTCAACCTTTACGTCATCTGATGCAACACAAGTTTATCGATACAGTAGGGTACTAGTCTTTTTATTCTTACAATATAGTACCCGCTACATGCCCCGGAAACAATGCAGGTCCTGGGGGGGGGGGTGAGCGACATTAGACATACGACAATACATTAGTGTCCACATTTCTGCCCGTCCGCGATACACTCCCCAATACTTTCCCCACACACACTTCGAGGGGTGGGGTGTGGGAGGGGGGACCAACACCGACATTTAGACCTTCGAGCGAATTCCGTGGCCATGCTCCTTTGAACGTCAAGCCAATAAAAGAGGTCTTTAGTATGTTTTGTTTACCGATGGTATAGACAGATATATCCAATATTACGTTTATGTACAAAGGTAGCTACGAACAAATTTACTAATGCATATGTGAGTAGGACTTAGAATGATTGTGTTAAAGGTAACAAAAAATTATCATGTATCTTTAAAAAATCGTTACCCATTCACTTTTCTAGGAGCACTAAAAGAGGTGTACACACTTACAATTCTTCGAGGAAGTTACAACATGGTACGTGTAGAATACATCAATCGTGTAGTGTATAAAAGAGGCACGATTAACCATACCTCTGACAAAGGAACAGTGAAAAACTCCTCTTTTTCGGGCTTTTTTATTGTTTGAGGGTGTGATTTGTGTGCGGTTTGCATGGGGGGTCTGAAACTCCCCATGCATTGAAGGGAACCTGCTGGACCCCGTTACCGTGGGGCCTTGTAGGAGCATGCGCAAAACGAAAATCCTAAAACTCCATATGTCATTCGGGGTGTGGTCTGAATAGAATTCGCATGCAATCATAGGACGGGGGTTGTGTGCTAGGAAACTAACGTAGTGTTCCGTAATTTTGTGGTCCCAAATAACCTTAGGGGTGTAGCATATATTAACACTTGAGTTTGCCTGATTTTTTCATTTCCTATTTACTACAAAACTACCCCGGGTTGTTATCTGAATATCATTTTATCGTGCTCTGTTTTGGATGGAGCGACTTGTTCGAGTCTGTGTCGTGTGCAAACTATTGGCCGATTGAGTTCGTGCACGTTTCTCACTTGTGTGCCTTCGACAAGAGACAGACAAGCGAGAATCTTGATTGTATGCCATGTTGTGGTGAGTGGACAGTGCATGTTTTCGGTTATTTTTGGGTCGTGTGGGTGCCGAGTGGCACGTGTTGACCTCAACGGATTAATTTTTATTTTTTGTTTTAGAAAAAAATGACAATTTTGAAACCATGTCGTAAATAGGTATAATTCACATAAAAAATTAATAACAAAATTATGAAACACTATGATAAACAAAACAAGTAGTTCCACCCGATCTCTGAAACGAGCATTCTTGCTCTTTCGCAAACTTCATGTGGGAGCCATGTTGAGACAGGATGTTGCTAGGGTAGAGGAGCGAGGCGGAAGTTGAAGAAATTAGGAAAGACAAGTGATCGACAATGGCAAGAGCCGGAGTATACATGGGCGAGGTGGCTCACGTAAGTGGACCTTCACTTCGCCCATCCGCTTGCGGTCGGATTTGTCCCTGACCGCTCTGTTTCCTAAAACACTTCTAACAGCTCCCATCTCAAAGACGGGTCTCGCTGTACTAAAAACTACAATGTTTAACATGACTATGCAAGCAGAGTAAGCATAAGACACATGAAGACACAGCTCCCAAAACTTGGTGGGTCTAGCTGTCACTACATTGAACACTACTATGCAAGCGGAGTAAGCAGGAGGCAGACACATGAAGACACATCTCCCACAAGATGGTGGGTCTTGCTGTCACTAATTTTAGCACCACAATGCACGCAGAATATACAGGAGGCGTACGCATGATGACACAGTTCCCACAAGATGGTGGGTCTCGTTGTCACTTCGTTCAACACAATAGCCATGACTTACTGGTGGAATATGATGGATGTAGCAACACTGGGAGTCCACACACAGGAATGGGACATGTAATCTGGGCACGAGGATGGACGTGAGACCGGCACTGAGGCAAAGGAATACAAGACGTGGCTCCCACAGAAAGGAGGGTCTCGCCGTCGAGGTCAGGATACACACGTGAAGGATAGGAACATCAACGAGATACAGGAGAGACAGGAGGGAGGTGAAGCGACATAGTGCTCTGGTAGGAATGGGGTCATGGAACAAGGAGCTCGGTTGTGGAAAAGACCAACGTGGAGGCATCGTCGATGACAACATGGAGGGAATCAAGGGAGAGGGTGGACACGTAGGGTTCGGTGAGGCCGTAGGCAGCGAGGAGAGTAGGAAAGCGTCGGATGAGAGCGATGAGACGATGATGAAGGTCACTCAGGATGGGAGAGGGAACGGAGGAGCTAGACAAAGGCAATGGCTCATGCGGAGTCGATGGAGAAGGAGGTGCAATGGAGAGACGATGGAGGAGCTGACGTGCTCACTTGCAAGCACGGGCGGACACCGGGAGAGGAGGGAGGGGGAGAGGGGAGTGGGGAGAGGATGGAGATGACAAGGAAGGAAGGTCGGAGGAAGAGGTATGAGCAGAGAGCGGAGGTGAGGTGGAGACTGAGGAAGTGAGTGGAGACGGAGGCGATGAGGCGGAGGCAATAGTTGAAATACTTGTTGAAGTAGATCATTGTTTATGAACCAAAGTATTATCACTCTTCTTGACAGACCATTCATTCCGACATATCCCCATAGTAATGGCTTCCACGGCTATTTGAAGCATACCACCAAATCATTAAGCAACATGAAGTTTTTTTTCCACACGGTGGGCATATTTGGGCCTAATGTTCACGCAAGGCACCCTTTTTCACTGGTACTCTCCCCAAGCTATAATCGACCCAGAAAGGATTCCCATCTTTCTCGAAGCGGTAGGGCTGGTTCGGCCCTCCCACCTTGCAATAGCGAGGGGGGGTGGTTCACAACCAACCTTTGCTATTGTGAGGGCTGGCCGGTAGCCACATACACGCTGGCTACCAGCCAGCTGGCGGCCAGCTGGCTGGGTGTCCGGCGGCCGACCAGGTGACCGGTCGGCCACCCACCGGCAGGCCACTAGCCGCCGATCGAGCTGACAGCTCGATCGGCGACCGAGAAGCCAGGAGGAGCTCGAGGACAAGGCACATGCCCTCATGCCCTCTCTTTCGCTCGTCCTCCTTGCCAGCAAGAGTTAATGAGGATGAGAGATCCTTGCAAGCGAGAGAGGCACGAGAGAACCAAAAATGGCACTGGTGCAAATTTGTCGGATGTACCTTGCATGCAATGATCTTGCACAATCACACCAAAAACAAAACTCAAGGTCGTTTAGTACAAATTTTTAGTTTTGAATACAGAAAACTCGTGCGAATCCACTATTTTAAGATAATACCCCCTCGTTTGACACTCAGAATGAGATGGATAGGTAAAAACGAAGAGGGCCTCTAGAGACTCAAAATATTTGAGTCTCCCTTCGTGGATCGTTGATGTCGATTACTCCAAGAGTGACACAGAGGGAAAAACCCCTTAAGGGAGCCTTGGACATCATTATGAGAACTCTGACGAGGACCTAAGTGCAAGAGCTGGAGACTTGACCCATTACATTGGTTCTCAGAGCAGAACAACCCTCGCAGCCAAGTGTGCGATGGCTTTGGCAGCTACGAGAAATACAAAACTGGACGAGGAGCTACAACAGTTGTAGAAACGCCACAAAGGAGTATGGGCTTAAAACTTAACCGTTTGAAGTATTACAAGGTGCATTAGAAAACTCTTCAATAACTCATTTCATCTTCCTCCCTCTAAGTTTCCTCTTCTGTCGAGGGGGCTAGTTGAATTTTTTCTTGGATGGGATGGGGAGTGTCCATCATCAAAACCATCATTTTCCATCTCTCAAGACGTCCTCCTCCATCTCTCAACCGGGGACGTGTTTTTCCTGAAGATGTGAGACTATCACGGCTTCAGAGGATAGGAAAAAGGAGAAAGGCAACGCTTGGGGAAGTTTTGGAGGCCTTCCCGTTACCGTGGGGTGCAAAGGAGCTGTATCGAAGAAGATAAAAGATGTGCCAAGAGGACTCAAGAGGAGTCCAAGGAAGACGAGAAGATAAGAAAGAATAGAAGAGAATAGAGGGAGGAGTGTGCAAGGATGGAAAGTCTAAATCAAAGTTGATCCCTCCTCGTAATATAAGCGGTGCTGAAGTTTGTGTAGCCTCTTTGGTCTTTTGCCTTCGTTTTGTTTTTCTAGGATTTCTCGCTTGCCTAGAGCCGTGAGTCAAGGCTTCGGGTTTCGCCTAGAATCCATGCAATTGTGCAGACCATGGCAGTGTAGAAATTTGCATTTTTCTACCACGTGATTGTGCTGACCGAGTCGGCCTAGGAAGATTAAAATAGAAGCTATAGTTGTCTTATGGATCATGAGAGCAAGCTGACTTAAAAAGGCGATACCATGCTGCTCTTTGATTTTGATATTGATTGTTATGATAGTGGTTGAAATTAATCAAAAACATATTTTAGCCCAACTTTATGTTTCACTAAATCATTTGTGAGAGTCATTCGTTGAATTCAAAGTTTGTGGGTCTCTTTTGGACTCCCGGGTTCATTTACGTTTTACATAATGTCAGGTAACACTTGTTGCCCTTTCATTTATGTGAATGACGGCCAACTCTCACCGTGAACTGGCTGGTCGAGGATGCCAACGGTGAGGTAAAAAATTCGTCTGCTCGACTACTCGAATGCCCGAGTGTGGCATTTTGATCGATCGAGCAGTTCGTCAGTACGGATTCTGTCGAAACCCAAAAATGCCCCATAATCCTTGTCAAATCTAAGGGTACGAGCCTATATTTACATCAAATTGTAGGTTGTAGTCAGTTAATTCAAAAGTCCATCTTTTCTTCAATAAAAATATGACTCGTATTGATCATCAAAATCCAAGAGTAGTAGGGTATCTCCTTGAGGTAGTGGGATGACCCTCACAACAGTTTTCACATTCTAGTTTCATGGACGACAGAATGGCAAGGGCCGGACCGTCCAAGACCAACAAGGACAAGGTAGTGACGGCCTCACCACACGTCCTTGGCGGAATCCAAATTTTGGGACCCGCCACTACGAACACGGTTGCAAAACGAAAGGCAACATTATCACTGACGGCAACCCTCGCTAAACTCGTCAACACCGAGAAGCATGGAGAAGTCAAAAAAGTACTCGACAAGCACATCGAGGTGCATGTGGAAGACCCCTACGTGGTGGAGTATGCCCTCTAGGAAGACCACCCACGCGTGGATCCCGACAAAGAGCGCAGTGTCAACGATGGCAAACGTGAAGGAGATTGTGATCATTACAACTATTGTGCAGTGACATCGAGCTAATGGCTCAAGAGGAGCAATGCGCATGGCGAATCGCTTGGAGCTACTGATAGTAGCGAGGCTAGCAACAGTAGCAAAGGTGTCAGGAGCAGTCACGCAGTAAGTTATCGCTAACACAAGCCAGAGGCTTGTTGTTGTGAAGGCTATTTGCAATGACCACAAGAGGCTTGTTGATTTGGCTGCCGAAGTGGTAGGGCGGCTCAAGATCACCACCAATAGCAAATGTGCGACACCACCCAGGGGAGTGGAGGTAGATTATCCTTCCCACGATGTGGCTACAATGGGGCAAACCAACGTCTACTTGAGCGTCGTCACTGACAACGGCCTCCTCAGGAAGGTGGGACTCCTTGGTGGCACATACACAAATTGTACCATCCTGTTGTGGGAAAATACCGATGGAAAGTGCGAGGCCATGAAGACCATCGCCAACACTCTGACAACATCAAAGCTTAAGTTCACATTTGCCAACCTGCTGGCCCACATCGGGAAGAGCATCACAGACCTCGACCCTGATCGTCAGCTGTAGTGGCTGGCAGCTCATAAGACAACTAGTTGATGTGATGACGTGGACAAGGTGGTGCTCAACGTGATCCAGATATGGATGTAGCATCAATCACAGTGGGCCACACTTACTGATACCACTGCCATTAGCAGCGAGGATTTTCCTACCTCGACGATTTTGGGGCCGGTCATATACATGTCCTTCCTCCACAATGTGAAGATATTCTAGAAAGGAGTGAAGCTACACGATTGGCTCAATTGTATGGAGTACATTATGCGTGTCCATAGGTGCCACTCGGTTAGTGGGACAACCAGGATGCGACTTGAAGACAATCTCTTCGAGTACGCGGTCAAGGAGTTGTACATGCAGTAGCCACACCTCAAGGTGTAGCTACACCTTGATGTGTGTACTTGAAGAGCTTGTCCTGTGCATGACAGCACAAAAAGCTTACCATGACATGAGCTTGTCTTCAAGTCTGTGATTTCATGCACAGGAAGGAGGCATTGTGTGACTTCCATACGACCAAGGACTTCAGGCAGCTACATGGCTCACTCCAGTCCTACTTGGGCGAGTTAACCGCACTCGTGGAGGAAGCTGAAAGCTTAACCAAGGACGATGGGACCCAGACCGTCAAGTGCCCTTAGTGCTAGCTGCTAGACTACTTGCTTCTAGACACGACCACCATGATGGCTACCAACCATTATTCGACAAGCTTGATGGCATTGCGTGACTACGTGGGTGAAGCGTATTCAATGAACCCAAAATACTACTCAAATGCACGGCCAAAGGGGCGTGCATTGGAAAGCCTCTAGCCAGGGAGGCTGGTGGACATAAGGCCCACAACCACAAGTGCAGTCGCTACAATGACAAGCTACAGGCAGCACGTGAACGTCACAACACCACCTTCCATGATGGACTCTGCCACAACTACATGCAGCCGGGATACTTTAGGGCTCAGTGTCCTCGGGTTGCTAGTGGTGGGCAAGAGGCTGTGGCTTTGGCCACACTTGTGACACCTCGGTGTCGGATTGTGTGGATTGTGTGGCGTGAGGCCAATGACAGGGCCGTGGATAGGGTTGCGGGTGTAGCAACGGGCCCGGTTGTGGTAATGGACATGGCTGTGGTGTATGTTTTCCCTAATTGTTGGTGATGTCAGCGGGGGCTACTGAGGGGAAAAACTCAAGCACGAGTATGGGTTCATGTTTTCCAATGAGGATGTTAAACAATTTGAGTTCTAAAACGTTCACGGTAACGTTATTATACGGTTTTGACTGAGTAAAATTCAAAACTGGAAGGTGATGGCCAAATTCACACGTGCGAACAAGATGTGGACCCGAGTAGGTGAATCATGGAAGTTGTGGTGCACATCGTTTAGATTATGCATTTATTGCAATCTTGGCTTCCCGTCCTCAAGCCTTTTCAGTCAGACCAGTGGAGGTAACATGACAATGGAGTTCAGAGGACGCCTAGTTGGTGCTGTAGTAAATGTATTGGCTGACATTAGAGGGGATGGTTCCTTTGTTAGCCTTGGCTTTACCCGATAGGTGGGTCTAAAGTACCAGCCATCTCATGGCATAGTTGTTGTCGGTGACAACCATACGGTAACTGTGATCGATATACCGTAGTGATCCTTGTATTCGTTCAAGATAGTTATTTTTCATTCTCCCACGTTCACTAACTTAGTTATGGGCTGCTTGGGCGAATCTCCCTTCTAAGTATGAAATTTGCAGTTCAATACACACAAAAATCCCGATACGTCTATGGACTTACCAGAGAGCTCGCATTCGGCCATGACAGGATGCGCGCGAACTATTTTGTGCACTCACACGTGTTGACGATAGAGCCGCTGACACGTCAGATTTCACGAACAGACAAGCTTCACTCTACAACTTGAATCATCAAGCTGTCACACAGGGATTTCAGAGGCAAGCCATGAGTACACAGGGGGGTGAACATGACCATGGGAGAATTAAAATATCAGGTGGGAAAACGGGGACGTAAAGGGAGAATCGACACCTAAAATATCTGAGGCCGAAAAGTGGGCGCAATCAAAGATCACATAATTTGTTAAAAAAGTGAACAAATACAAGGATCACTATGGTAAGTGAAACAATAATCTGTATTCGAGGTTACAGACAGAGTGTCACATTGAAGGTTCTCAACCTTCTGAACCCGTTTGACATGGTGCTAGGCAATCCCTGTCTCCGTGGAAACAAGGCTCTGATGTGCTTTGAGTCAAAGTGCTTGACCTTTGAAAAGACGAGCATCGCTCTATGTTGATTTTAAGTATGGAATTATTACCAAACATGACTACAAGTCCATGCTAGCTTGTCTGTGATTTAAGTCAAGGGAGGAAGTTGACAAGGTTGTCAATACTTTTTGGCTCGGTCGTAAAAAGTGGAGGACGACGTGAAGGAAGACACGCCACAAGAGGTTAAATGACTCTTGGTGGAGTTCTTGAATGTATTCAAAGACCCACAAGCTAGGCTCCTACCAGAAAAAACACGTGGGCCACACGATTCCATTGCAACTAGAGACGATTCCTCTGTTAAGACCCATGTATCGCCTTAGTGTAGCGGAAGGGCAAGAGGCTTAACGCCAAATCAAAGAGTACCTTCCAAAGGGATGGATCAAGCCAAGTAGCTGGCCGCATGGTGTGTCGATCCTTTCTTGTGAAAAAAAAAAGATAGTGGTTTATGCATGTGCATGGACTACCACAAATTGAAAAAGGTGACAGTGAAGAATCGATTCCCCTTATCGCGCATTGAGGACCGGGTTGACCAGCTCTAAGGGGCAAAATTATTTTTCTTGGATTTGTCTTAAGGGTACCATCAAATCTGTATCACGAAAAATGACGTGCCTAGAACAACATTTTAAATGTACATCGGAAACTATCAGTTCCGTGTTTTTGTGCTTCGGGCTATTGAACAACCCGACAACCTTCCAAGGAAAAATGAACCGAATATTCATCAAGTAACTCGGCTGGTTTGCCTTGGTTTACCTAGAAGACACCCTATTTTTCTCCAAAAGAACATACGAGTACATATAACATCTGCGTGAAATCCTCATTGTCCTTCGAGAACAGAAGTTCTATGCGAAAGTGAGCAAGTGAATGCTTATACAAGATCAGCTTGAATATCTTGGACACCTAGTCGGCAAGGACGGCATCCGTATCGACCTGCAAAATGTCCTAGCCATGGTAGCTTGGCCGCGGCCAAAAATATGTGGTAGGTTCGGTCTTCCTTCGGCCATCCAAACTACCCTACTAAACTTTGATTTAGTTATTAGATAATTATTGGAGGAGACTAAATCAGTAATACGGTTACAAGAAGGAATTTGTTCGTGTTAGAATGAATACGTTTAAATGTTTGTTTTCAGTTCAGTTTGTGATGTTGGCTCAGAGAAGTGCGAATCCTCGTGTTTTGGACCATTTTCCAGTGGAATTTAGGGCCATATGAGTGTAAAAAACGAAAAATTGACAACACCATGGTGTAATTTTGTTCTTTTGAAATATAAAAAAAATAAATGTTTTCAAAAACGAACCTTGATTACAGGCCAATGATTATTGAAACTGACGAATTCATAGTTCGGTACGGTACAAATGACAGTTTATGCAAGGGTATTTGACTCTAATAGCGCCGCTAACTAGGCCCATGCGAGAAGCCATGCATTGGGATTGGACGTTTCAGTGTAAGCACGCATTTCTCAACGTCAAAGAGCCTCTATTCACAGCGCCCGTCTTAGCTCTTCCAAATCCATCGCAACTGTGGGAGGTACGGTGTGATGCGTTGGTTGTAGGACTTGGAGCATTCCTCGTGGAGAATGGTCATCCAGTTGCGTATGAGGACCGGACGTTTATCCACGTGGAGACACGGTACATGACTGGGGATCAAGAGTTCCTTGCGGTGGTACACGCTTCTAAGATGTGGCGCTAATATCTCAGTGGCACTAAGGGTGGTATGTCGCCCGTGACCAACCGTAACCCATTGGTGTTCTTCCAAATGCAACTGAACCTGTGAAGAAGACATGCGCGTTGGTGTGAGTACCTGAGCCGATTCTCGTTCGCATGGAAATGTTAACCAGGACGCATCAACGTGGCCAATCCACTAAGCCGACACCATGGGGAAATTAAAGCAACCAGCGTGGTTCTTAACAAGACAACCTTGCCGTTGTGCATTTTCTTCGATTGAGCTATAACTTTTAAAAATCAAATTTTGCAAGATGCAAGAGAACTTCGGCAGTTAGTCACATCTGTCGAGAGAGGTTCACCATCAAACCGAAGAAAATGCAAAGCACATGAATCATACTCCGAGCAGATGCTCCGCATGTACGTGGACCCTGCCATGAATGGATATGACGAATTCCTACCACCGATAGAGTCCGTAGTAAATAACTCAGTGAATTAGTGCACACAGTTCACACCGTTCTTGTTGAACGATGGTCGACATCTAGTGGTACCCTCTTCCTTGATGAAACGTGGGAGTACAAGAGGACAGGTTCTTTCTGCTCAAGCTTTTGTTGAGTGCATAGATTCCTTGTCACAGGAGGAGAAAGGCCACCTTCAAGCTGCTCAGCAAGGACAAAAGACACATGCTGACAAAAGTTGCTGTGAGGTCTCGTTTGACATCAGCAACAAAGTGTTGCTCAACACTAAGAACCTTTGGCTGAAGTCGCCAGGGGCACGAAAATGTCTACCAAAGTGGGCTGGGTTGTTTCTCATTGTTGCAAGAATGGAACCAATGGCATATCGATTGTTGCTTTTGTCGAGTATGAAGATACATGACGTGTTTCATGTTTGCCTGCTTACGTCATACAGAGGAGAGGGAACCGTTTAGCCACCACTGGTAGTCCTTGCTACCTATAGCCAATACAAGACTCTTGGCCTACTCCAACACTCAGAGCGTACAATTCGGTCGTGGGTTGTTGGGAAATACATTGTTCATCGGGCTGGTCATGAACCTGAACATAACTTGTACGTGCCTTAATCTTGGTTGCCCGCTGGGGTGGTCAACGAGAACTGGAGCAAGCTGGCAACTCGCATAGTTCCGACACGTGACGGAAGGCACCACCTGAATGCGGTAATAATGAACAACATTCTCGATGGGCGGCACTCATGGAAAGCGAGCATATGAGGTTTGGGATGCCCAACATGGTTGTCGTGCTGGGCGCTCCAACTTAAAGGTGGGAGGCCGCTGACGCTGCTAACCGACAAGCTCCAGCTTAGGTCCAACTGCCTTGTACGTGTTAATGTTTAGCTGGTGATTGAAACTGTTTATTTTATCACACAATGTTGATGTATCACTATCTAGCACTCCTACTTGTTGGACATGTGCCGGGACGACCCATAATCAGTGGGAAGGAATGTAGCGAGAGGGAATGTTTGACCCCCTCACCTCGCAACAGCGAGGGGGTGGTTTGCAACCACCATCATCTATTGTGAGGACTGGCCGGTGGCTAGCCACGCACTGGCGGCCGACTGGCTGGGTGGTTGGCGACCGGTCAAATGACTGCCCGGCCACCCACCGGCAAGCCACCAGCCGCCGATCGAGCTGGTGGCTTGACCGACGGCCGAGAGGCCTCGAGGGCGAGGCCCGTAGCCTCGTGGCCTCGCCCTCGCTCGCGCTCCTCACTAGCAAGCGCGAGCAAGGACGGGGGATCCTTGCGAGCAACAACGGTGCAAGATAAAAATAAAGGCGTCGGCACAAGATTGTCGGACGTGTATTGCACACGGAAATTTCACGCTCGTGTAAAAAACGAATCTCAAGTTCGTTTTGTACGAACTTTTACTTTCGAACGTGGGAAACTCGTGCGAACTCACGAGTTCGAGGTAATACCCCCTTTGCTTTGGACCCCGAAGGAGGGGGCAAAGTAGAAACATATATGGGCCTCCTGAGACTTGAAATATTCTATTTTCCATGCATGGGTCGTTGACGATGATTGCCTCCACAGCGACACGGAGGGAAGCCCCAACGAGCGAGTTCTGAACGTCATTCTGCGATCTCGGACGATGACCTAAGTGTAGGATTTGGAGACACAACCCATTGTACTTCCCTCTGTAGAGTGGAAAAACCACCCTGGTTTTTTGTAATGGATGAAGTGTCCGCCCAATATGTGTGGAAGAAGAAACAATTCAACATTCTTGTCATTGTTACACCGTCTGCATTAGTCGTTATGTCAAAAGTCCTTAGAATAATCTGAATTCCATTGATGCGCCCGGTGACACTCTTGATCAAAGGGTCTGTTGTGTGCCCTTGTTCATGTGTCTTGCCAAATGATTCCATGTTATGATTGAATTGGCATGGGCCGACCCAAGTTCAACCCCTTAGCCACAGTTTTTAAAGCTTAAAAATGGTAATTAATGCAATAAAACTGGTATATCCTGTTTTTATTGAAGAATTATCCCAAAAAAATCATGAGCAGAGCTCAAACAGAGTGGAGACAATGTGAATATTCCGCCCCTCGTAGTGTGATTGAAATAATAAGACTCTTAAAGCCTCTCATATGTTTCTGATATTAAAGGTTTTGAAAAAAATCGATTATTATTCATTTATTTTTACATCGATCTTTACACAATATAGCTCATGATATGATCGGGCTCAACCCCTTAGTTTGTCTAGGCTAATGGGTGTCTAGTGTTGTATTTCCCCCGTGTGTCGGTTTTGCTGATTGGAAAACAAATTGCTGAGGCAGGGTCGGCACACGGCCTGTGTTCACCCAGCAGCTGAGCTGTAGCTGCGTGCATGGACGTTGTTGTGCCTAGGTGCATCGTCACCTCGTGGCCGGATGCGGCCAGCAGCCCTATCCGTTTGGCCGTCCGGATAACACAACAGCTCAGCCTCCCTCGTGCACTTTTTTGATCGCCATGCACATGCACTGCTCTCTGGCCCTGCCTTCGCCTGACTCTGCCTCTCCTCTCTCCGCATACGGAGCCTCGCGCTGCCTTTCTCGTCAACAGCGCTGGCCTGGTCAGGCCGGTGGCTTCTTGCGGTGGCGGGGTCGCGTTGCTCTCGTGTTCTTGAAGATTAGTAGCTGAAGATTGAAGGGCCTGCGGTTGCACGTTTCGTGTATTGCGTGGGTAGAGTGTGGGTGGGTGTGTGCCATGTCCGAAGTGATGCATCGCAAACATGAGCCCACATGACGCTCCTTCGTCACCCGCCCTTGCTGCGCCGACTGGTTGCAGTTCCAATTGCACGAACCACCGAGCGCACATGACCTGACCCTGCTCATCACCTTAACGCGGCATAGTCCGCTCCACGCCACTTTGCGCCGTCGTCACTGCCGCAACCTACTCCCTGAGTGACGGCAGCCTGTCCATCGTCCACCCGAGCCTCGCCTTCTCCTGAGCGTAGTCCACGACTGCTGCGCTCCACTCTCTGGCAACCTCCACCGCATCCACCTGCTCTCCTTCGTCCGTCAATCGCAACCTTGCGCTAGGGAATCTACACCAGCTGCACAATAAAGACCCCCTCACCTCCCCCCCCCTTCTCCCTCCCTCCCTCCCTCCTTTCATCCCTTCCTCCCCCACTCCTTCCCTCCCTTCCTTCCCTTCCTCCCTCCCTCCCTGTCGTCCTCCTTCCCTCCCTCCCTCCCTCTGCGCTCTCCTCTCCTGCCCTCCCCCGCCCTCCCCCCTTTTGACCCCTTCCCTCCCTCCCCCCTCCCTCCCCTCCCCACCCCCTGCCAATCCACTTCTTTCACCCGGGCCTTGTCTCAATCCCCCTGCCGTCCACCGCTTGTGCACAATCAGGCAGCTCCATAAGCCAGTGAGAACCGTGGCGTGGCTCTTAACTCTTGCTTGTCCTCAACACGAGCCAACGCGTTCCACATTCGTCTCACACAGCACCAACAAGCCAGGCCAGCCATGGCGTTGCACGCGCTGCGCAGCCGGCTGTCCTCTCCAGCCACGTGCACCCACCAAGCGCTCTCGTCGCAACACCCACATGACGATTTCCACCAAATTGATGCACTGGCCAGGACCTGGCGGTCACCACCTCGTCCGACAATCCGAATCCCCACCGTGGGCTGCCGTTCCTCGCCTTCTGTGTCCACACATCTCCATCGTTGCTGCGGTCTCAAGCGCTGCACAAGTCTTGCATCAGCAGCTCCACGCGTTGCTTCGGCATGGCCATCGCCCTCTCCATGTGGGCTCCACCTCACACCTCGCTCCGCTGCACGTGCCACAGACGTGCAGGATGCACTCACAGGCCAACGACCGTGCCTTGGCCAAAGAAGCTCAGAAGCGTCGGAAGGCGAAGGGGAGGGACTAGAGGAGCACGGGGCCCACGAGGCCCCTCTCCGCAAACCTGCAGTGGCTGTAGAGTGGCACACTGGCCAGCATGAACACCAGCACGGACATCATGGTCACGGCACGGGTGTGGCCCACACCCGTGTTGTCTTGCAGCATGACCACAGCCTGCGCGATGACCATGCGTTGCACACAACCACGTCAAGGGTCTCTCATGTACCTGGTGGCTGCGACATGGATGGCCGTGAGCAGCAGGAGGAGGGACAGCCTAGCCACCACACACCGAATGGTCGTAGCAGCGGCAGCGGCCCACATTCATTTGCCGGCCATGACGAGCATCCCCTTGTTGTCAGGCAAGGACACCTGGAGAGGCCGCCAAAGGTGCAGCTGCCCAGGGAGGAGGAGAATGAGGACAAGGAGGAGAACGGGCAGCATCTTGTCTCTGTGACCGTCCAGGAATCAGATTCGGAGGCGGAAGCGGGAGCGTCGGCCAGCCTGAGCAGCGCTGAGGCCATTGCCAGCAGCAGCAACGACAACAGCAGCAGCAGCGTCAGCAGCATAGCCACAATTGCCAGCAGCAGTGCTCATACAAGCAGTGACGCCAGCACAAGCATAGTATCAGTGAACGCGAGGTCATGGAGCGATGGGCAAGGCAGTGGCATGCGCTACGTCCTTCAGCGCATTGCGTTCGGCACACCAATTGCGGTGGCTGCATTCTCTGCAATTCTCCACGGAGGGTGGGCCTTTGCAGCCCTGCTCTCCGTGCTGTGTGGCCTCGGCAGTGTCGAGTACTTCAGGTTGTCGCGGCAACGTAGTCTGTTGCGAGGGGAGCGGCCGCTTCGCCCTGCCCTTGCTAGCGTTGGGACTCTCGCGAGCGGTGCCCTGCCACTGCTCACCCACGGGAGCGCCGGCGCTGCAATTGCCGTCGCGGCGGCAGCGGCGTCGACAGTAACGGCCTGCACGGCGCTGCTCCTCTGCATAAACCCAGCAAAGCGGGATGTGGACGATTTGGCGGTGGGGACAGGCGCTGGCTTGGAGAGAGAGCAAGCTGCAGGCGCAGCTGGTCTCCTGAGAGGGCTGCTGCTGAGCGATGGGTGGAGGTTGAGTGTGGGCGTCGTCTACTGTGGTCTTCTGCCCTGCTTCTGGGTTCAGGTGGGCTGCATTGCATTCCCTGGTTTGTTATGCTTCTTCTCCGTCTTCTTCCTTCTATTCTTTGTGAGGCCTTTGTTTGTGAGGCCGTTGTTTGTGAGGCCTTTGTTTGTGAGGCCGTTGTTTGTGAGGCCTTTGTTTGTGAGGCCGCATTTCCTCATGTATCTTATTCTGAATGCAGTCTTCCCCAGGTCCAATTCACCTCTATCCGATTCGCCTGGTTCCAATTTGACTACATCCAATTCCCCTGGGTCCAATTTACCTACATCCAATTCGCCTGGGTCCAATTTACCGGCATCCAATTCGCCTGGGTCCAATTTGCCTACATCCAAATCGCCTGGGACCAATTTGCCTACATCCAATTAGCTTGAATCCAGTTTGCTAGATCCAATTCGCCTACATTCACTTCAACTGGATCCAATTCGCCTTGATCCATTTTGTGTTGATGCAATTTGCAACTCTAGATCCAATTCGCCTATATCCAATGCCCCTACATTCAATTTGCCTATATCCAATCCGCCATGGTCCAGTTTTCCAAACTTCAGTTTTCCGAAGTCATTTTGTGCCCAGCCTGATTTTTTTGTGGTCCACTTGTCCTTACTCCTTGTACTCGAATTGCCCTAGATTGCAGACAGCCCTAGTTACCCTTCCAGTACGAGTTTAACCCGAAAGCATTCCGTTAGTAGTCTCAAACCCGACTCCCTCTCTTTTTGCCAGTCGTTGCCAATGTCCAGAATCAGCCCAATCTATATCACAGACACATTGGTGTATACACATTGGTGTATGTTGGAACCTTCTAAAGAGGGAGAAGAAGGGAGGAGAGGGTAGGGAGGAAAGGAGGGAGGGATGTCTTGTCCTTGTTAGTCCAACATTTTTCACTCATGTTCACTTTCGTGCTCTTCTAGTAAGCCTGTTTCCCCCTTCCCTCCCCCCCCCTCTCCTTCTCCCTCCCCCTCCTCCTCCTCCTCCTCCTCTCTCTCTCTCTCTCTCTCTCTCTCTCTCT